>JABSTQ010006157.1:0-30970 GCA_013358835.2 Ixodes persulcatus
AAGTGTGATGACGCAGGGGATGATTTTTTTCTCGGTCTCTTGAACTATCGGTGTTCTCCTTTGATAGGAGGACAGTCGCCGGGAGAGTTGCTGTATGGAAGAAAACTGCGAGCACAACTTCCTGATTTCTCATCGCAACCGAGGAAACCTGTGCACAAGAGGCAACAAAAACAAGCCCGGAACGTCGCTGAAGGACCTGAAGAGCGGTGACGTTGTCCGCGTGCGAGGAAAAGGCGGTTGGTTCGAGAAAGCGAGGGTAACAAATTGTGCCGGGCCACGCTCCTACACTGTCCAGACAGAGCGGAATAGGATCTACAGGAGAAACCGCCGTCATTTGTTGAAAACGTCGGAGACATTCAATGATTGCCTGGATGAAGATGCCGCTTCACCGCAGCGGCACTCCGACGCTCACGACAATCCGCAGCCTTCACAAACTTCGCTGCCTCCGCACCCCTCGCAGTCTCCACACCTTCCACAACCGCACAGTAACCCAGATACAGACCAGCGTTCCACACATCCATCCCCAGCATCCGGGAAACTTTGACAGATGAGGCTCCAGCACTGAGAAGATCATCACGAAGCAGACACGCACCACGTCGACTAACCTACGACAAAACATTGAACAGTCTCCATAGTTTCTTTTGTGTGCTTATTTTTTATTTAGTGCTATCCGCATTCTTTGTATGTTATGTTATTTTCGTTCTTATTTTGTTTGTATTTCTTTTCTGTAAAGACCGGAAGATGTATCGGTGTTGCACGGGCGCTCGAGCAGCAGCTCGGAGCCTGGCGCGGGCTCATGACATAAAGCACGAGAGACCGAGCTGTGTGGACTCACAATCAATACAAGTTTCTTTTTCAGATGTTGAACTTGTAACGGGTACGCGTTAAAAAATCAGAAGGAACAAGGAACACCTTTCGTTCCTATTTTTGAGGAGCCTGTACAACACTCTGCCGGAACAAGCAACGGCTGCCCGACGGCGTATAAACGCGCCCAGGAGAGAGATTGCCGTCGATGTGTAGGCGCTGGCGGTCTCACCTTGGGTGTTCGAATGGAACGCATTCGAAGTCATTATCATGCTGTGCGTGAACGTGAAGCGGAACGTAAAACAAAACGTTACCGAGAGAAGAATGGACACGTTCGTGCGACCAAAGCAGTTTGTGCGGCGCGTCTGCGTGAACGTGTTTAGTGCTAGCAGCTCTGCGTGTTATCGGTTGGGGAATTTTCAGTCAATCACGACGCAATATCACCAGAATATTGCACCAGCTGCCGCTGTCCATTTGCATCACGTTGCGTAATCGACCGAGCATTTTCCTTTTACAAAGAATGTGTTTTTGTAGCCGATTTCTGTGGAGTTCTATAACGTTTGGCTCTAAGAGCCGGCTGCAACGGCCATCCGGCAGTAACAGGCAACTGTAACGGCCTGCTAAAAAAAAAAAAAATAAAAAAAAAACGACACCGAGGAGCGTTATGCTCATCAGGAACCAAATAAAAAAATCTTAGTCTCCCGGCACAATTAGTAATCACCACCTCCAGATTATAAGCCAAGCGCTTTGCGGACTGAGCTATTCAGGGTCTGTTTTATTTCTTTATTGCCTGGTTTTGGCTAGAATTACACAACAAAACACATATAAAGTAAGACGTTACAACCATCAGCCACCATGGTTGATTTTCTTCGAAGGACACATTAAAAAGTTTAGAGCGAGTAACGGGTCTTTGAGTGACACCAGCTCTTCAAGAAGTGGCAATTAGTCAGGAGGTAACTGTCGAACCTCAAAGATTTTTCTTCAAGTAACACACTGTGTCAAAAAAGCATCTGTGCACCGGCCGCACAGCTTTTCAGGGTCGTTGTTCAAAAGGTCAAGAGCGAACTCCTCGGTACGAAGGGACGGTGGCGTGCTTCGCGGTCTTTTCCGTCATGCTGTGGCATCTCATGGCGCGAGTCAGAAATGAGAGCAAATATTCTATACACCAACACAGTGTTTACAAACAAAGCCCGCTTTGCCCACACCAGGTGTGGGCACTGCGCGTGCGCAGAAACCACATTCGGAAGGAGTGCAGCGTTTGCGAATGCCCAGTAGCGGCAGCAGCGCCACCACACTGGCGTGACGTCAGCAAGCTGAGTTGGTCTATAGGCGGTGTCATTCAGACGCCCCTTTCTTCTTCCTTAGAAGGCCTATCGTACATTCTGTGTTTACCAGTTTTTGTCAGCGTAATCAAGATTGTATATTGTTTACTTTCTCCAAAACAGCCTTGATTCAAGATTCGCTCACTGTCGGATCTGAACCAGCTGCTGAAACGTTCAAAGTAGAGTATGTACAGCTAAATGTGCGACACTGACTTAATACAAACAATATCTTATTATAGTGAGCTGTGTAAGAGTGAGACAATTGCAATAAATGTCTCGATTGCGTAACTTCGGAAGCAATTGGTGAAAAGGTAAAAATAATTAAGGCCTAATTATTCCCACTGCGTTGGGACTGTAATTTCCGGAATTAAGGGCATGAACAAGAACGTCGCTGATGGTCACACGCTTCAAATTTTGCAGGGAATGGGGGAAAGTATTCAACCTAACCGATCACAAAGCAGGTAGTAAAGAAATAACATGGCGACGTGTGATCGTGTTCACCGAAAACTCATGACGTTGTCCGACTTTTCGTCCTCAAGCCGGCACATCTGATAGTCCGGCGACTGCAAGACTTCGCCAGATGGTTATTGTTTTCCCACAATAACGTAACAATGTAGCCAGAAAAGCGTTTTCTTTGTGTTTGCGTATACAGTTTTCTAGGGGTGTGCGAATAGTGATTTTTGATACCGAATTGAATACGAATTGAATAGTTGTGGCATCAAATCATATACGAATACGAATCGAATAATTGTGGCACCGAATCGAAAAAGAATACGAATCGAATAATTTTCGAATAGTAAGTAGACTGCTACTAAATAATAGTATAAAATATAAGATTAGTTTATTGTTCCCAAATGTTCCTTAAAATGATTGTGACAATGCGACTAGACGATAATGACTAGAGTTAAGCGATATATCATTAAAGCGAGACAAAAGCTACTAAATTGTTAGAATTCTAAACATAATATCAATGTTCACGCGAATGCTAACATAAAATCACAGTTCGCGCGGAACTAAAAAAAATAAAAAGAAATAGGAATCTTACATCTTTTTAGATTTCTTTTCACTAGCCATTTGTGAGTGAGGTGAGAGTACTCTAGACATCTCATTTTCGCAGGTCAGAAAATGAGAAAGCTAGTTACGTCAGCTTGAGGGTACTTATAGTCCCCATGCAAAGAAAAAAAAAACTAGCTTTTCCACGTTTTCTGCAGCAACAGAATCTCGTCACCTTGTCGCAGTGTTTGAGCACGTTGAGAACAGTCTCTCGCTTGCAACCTGGGTTGCGGGAATCGCCAGGTATTGTTGCGCCGCACATGCGAGGGTCTTAAGCCTGGTTCAGACAATGGACTTGTTCCAAAACCGACGCGCCCCATCGCGACAAAATGCCACGCAGTGCACTATGGGAACTAGTTGGCCACTCAGTTTCGGTTTCGATTGAGCAGCTTCATCTCAAGCTATCACGCCGCGACCGAACGCGCTGCTTGCGTTTTCGATTATCTGACTTTTTATGAATGTGCACTGCACTCATTCTCGAGCGATACAAAACGAAGACCGGGGCACTTTCCTTGGTTCCCGAAACACCGGATATTGTGCGTGCGTATGCAAACGTAGCAAGTCGTAGTTTAGTCACCTCATCCCACGAGTGCATCTTTGAGCTCAATGTCAGTAATCCCGTCTAGCACCTGTGAATTACAGCTGAAATTTGGTCACCTCGAGACCTACACGTATTTTGCTTGCCAAACGTACGCTTCTTGTTGCTTCATTGGGCGAAAAACAAGCCGCGTCCTACGGGAGTATCTAAGTTGAGCCCAGCGTTGGCGCATTAACTTTTAATAAAACGCAATAAATTCGACCTCACTACCGCACAAAAGTTGCTATGACGTCTTCCTCGTGTCATCACATATCTCACACTCAAATGTTATGCTGATAGAAGATTACGTTTTCGCAAATGCTGAGATCAGCTATCTACGACGGAGGCCCTAACAAGCGTGCCCTACTCCTCGCTAAGCATTTTTGGACGAGCTTTTACTGACGCCCAAGATCTGTGCCTGAACGGTGTGTCTGAAATTATTTCGGCATACTCAATCAGGAAGAAAGCAAACAAATAACAAATATTACGGCCATTAGCAACCGTCAAATGCGCTTTGAATAATTTCGTTCGTTTCGCGCACCACATAGGGGTTCATGCCCGTCCGGCGCACTTCCGGCGAACGGTGCGACATTCTTCCCACAACTGCTCGACTTTTGCTTTCTTAAAACGATTTGTACGTGCGAATGTGCCTATATGATTGCAGGATAACTTCATGCGCATACGCGATGTTGAATATTAGTGGAATGCAAGCAGGAGGGACTTCATGTGCAGTGCTGCGGGGCAGTACAGATAAGAGATGAGAAGTGTGTTCAAATGGAGCTTTTCAATGGCGCCTCCTAGTTTTACCTCGCGTACTCAGGTGTATTAAGAAAAACAGTAATTGCAAAAAGTTATATTTAGTCTATGGACGCAGGAAACAAACAAACTTCCAGATCAGTTCATCAAACACACTAATGTAAAGGCGCGAGCTCGATGTAGGCATACTTATTGATTGCTACAGCTTGTTGATTCGTACACAAACAAGATCCCCGAGCTTCCCAGTGTCGAGATTCCCAGCACTCGCTCGTCCACATACCCCGAAACGCTAACAGAAAGGCTCGGGTACAAAAATAAACAAGCATGTGTCAAGACAAGCTATACGTCTCGGGCTTGTGCTAAAGCTTCGATGTCTGGCCATTTAGGTTAGTTTAGAGACCACATATGACCAGGGGCGGATGCAGGAATTTCCTGAGGGGGGGGGGGGGGGGGGGTGGTCAGGTGTTGGTCAGCGTACCATTTGTTTAGGAACCCCCTCCCCCTCTCCCTCGTTTCACGCCCTAAATTTTACACATGCAGAAATCAAGAGGGGGGTCAGGACATCCGGACCCCCCCTCTAAATCCGCCCCTGCATATGACGCTCTCGGGACCAGAAAACATGAGATAACGGCCATTTATAGCCCACGCTCTGCGTATAATCTCTTGTCGACGTGTCGATCGAAACCGAAACCATGCCACTCTCCTCCCTGGCCAACTAGTTCCCAGAGTGCAACGCGTGCCGTGTTGCATGCAGGGGTTTATGGAAGTAGTCTATTGCGTTTGACTGCGTTTGACTGCGTTGCGGCAGCGAGAAACCAGGACATTCCTCCTGCTCATAGCGCGTGCCAAGAGATTCCTTAAATTGGGTTCCACGCTTCATACGAAGCACAGATGTGCCGGTGACTGGCTTTCGGTTCTCGCCGCAACGCAGTCAAACGCACTCAACCGCAAGTGTCTGAACCGGCCTTGATACTTTTCTTTGAATACAGTTTGCCACCAGTGGAATGGGCTGTCGGTACGTGACAAAACTGGAGACTGAAGGTAGGTCGTAGACCGGGAGTGCGCCTTCAGAGCGCGCGACACTAGAGCGCCGACGTTAGAGCGCGCGACACGAGGGTGCTGCGACAGTAGCGCGCTTGACACTAGAGCGCACGTCACGAGACCACACAACCAGTTGAGCGCGCGACACAAGAGCGCACCCCAGTTGAGCGAACACTGCAAAATATGTGATGTACCCGCGGCTCCACAGACAGAACAAAATTGTGTGACTCATCGGATTGAAGCATTGGTGATTTTTGATTGATTAAATGTGCCTTTAATAAAAAAATAAGAAAAAACGGGTACGACTCTTTCTAACCTATTGTTTACTGGCATCGGAGAGAAAAGGGGGCAGAGGAGTGGGCTGGGGCATATAGGTATACCAGGAAAGTTTGCAGCTGAGTGGAGCAGCGAGTCTAAGATTTTTTCACAGTGCTGCGGTGCGCCTCTCGGATATACAATAAGGGGTTTCCTTTTTGCTATTTTTTTGGTCTATTCTTGACAGGCATTTGGGCTCCGATTCATTTGGTGGCTATTTAGACGTCCCTCGCATAAGTTTAAATGGTATTCTGACGTCCATGTCCGTAATGAAAAAAGCTGACCGCTAAAAAAGTATCAGTAAAAAATTCATCGAAGGAAAGCTCAGCGCAATTTCATCCGATGAAGATCGTTCCAGTCTTTTGACGGATACAGGAAAACCTCCCCTGCAAATCTGGGATATACAAAATCAAAGAACTAAGGAAGCTAGGTCAGCTGCAATGTTTTTTTTCTGCGAAAATGCACGCAACAGATAGTTCTTTTTTTTTCTGTCAGCATTTTGTAACACTTTTTGGTTTGTCACACGCAAAACTTTCGTCGACTAATTTCGGAAAGTCATTGCTGATTTCCGCGGCATGAATCCCTGCAGGTTTTACATAAAACACGCGATGCCCGAGCAAGTGGTCGGTCGGGTCGGGCCACTCGCACTGAAGTGGTTGTGTAATCGCGTGACGGGCGCTCTAAGGACACGCGAGCTAATAGGGAGTTTTCATAGATCGCGTTTCCTCCTCCGCTAAGCCCTCCGCAACGAAGAAGCCGCTACTGTGCCCGCGCGCCGTTAGCCTTGACTATAGAGTTCCGGGTATTTTAGCGGGTTCCGAAGAGAGTTGCGGAACGGCGAAAACGATCTACGAGAACTCCCTAATGTCGCTGCGCTCTCGAGTCGCGCGCGCTAGCGTCGCCGCGCTCTTGAGTCGAGTGCGCTAACGTCGCCGCGCTCTCGCGTCGCGCGCTCTAACGTCGCGCCGCTCTAGTGTCACGCGCTCTAACGTCGGTGCGCTCTAGTGTCGCGCGCGCTAACGTCGTGGCGCTCTACTGTCGGCGCTCTAATGTCGGCGCTTTTGTGTCGTGCGCTCTAGTGTTGTACAGCCGTCGTAGACCTCTTGCATTAGACAACTTGGTGCATCATTCTTCTTCGACAATACCAAGCGGTTCAATATCTTTATCACTGAAGGCTGCTCACTGGTTTGAAATTGCTGTTCGGCGCAACTTTCTTCGGACGTGAGCTGTGTTGAGTCTGGCACATCATGAAGCATTGCACTTAGTAGGAACTCCACATTCTCTTTTTATTCCTTACTGTAGCAGATGTCTTTGAATCGAGGATCAAGGAAGGTGGCAAGGGTATGCGTTGCCTTTGTGTTTACGTCCAGAGACCTTGTTTAGACTGATCTGAAAAGATTTTGGGAAAACGCCTTGTCTTGGGTTCCACTTACGCCCTCAAAAAGCAACATCTTCACACAGTAAACAAGTAGAAAAACCATGGGAAGTGTTGGGAAAGACTCGGCACAAGCAGCTGTTGTGGCTTCTTCAATTGGTTGCAGCGCTGACAGCAAGGCCATTCGTCCGTGGTCAAGTTCCCAACGGTATCGGTTTCTCCCAGGTCCAACGCAACAGCGTTCTTGAGCTTCAGCAGGCGTGCCAGAATGGCGTACTCACTAATCCATCGTATGGCTACATCTTGTACCAGCTCAAGAGGAACTTCTATGCCCGTCCTCTTTTGTATATTTTGCAGTCTTGCCCTTGCACTGCTGCTCCGTTTGTAGTGCCCCACTATGGCTCGCACTTTGGTGCACACATTTGCGAACCCCTTGGTTTCTTTCTTGGCATCTTGAACGCAAAGCTGCAAGGTATGTGCAAAACATGCAATGTGCACCCACGGCGTTCGGGCAATCGTAGAAACGAAGTTCTGAGCGTTATCAGAGACCACGAAGCAAGAAAGCGTCAGAGGTATGCCCCACTCCTCAAAGACGTCCTCGATCAGAGAACGCAGATCCTCCGCACTGTGACGTTCACGCATGCAGTGGCACGCAAGCGCAAACCTGTAAGGCACGAAATCCTGACTCAGTGCACGGCACGTCACTGTCACATAACTGTCGCAAGCTCGTGACGTCCAGCCGTCGGTGGTGATGGCGATACACCACACTTCCTTCCTTAGGACGCTGCGCAGCAAAGTGTGGAGAGCATACTTCGCAGCATCCTACATTTCCGGCAAGACAGTCCTCTAGAACGTCGTTCGAGAAAGAAGGTTGTACTCAGGCACTGCACATTTCCTCAGCTCCAGAAAAACTGGTTCCTCTACAACTGTGTAGATGTGCAAGCCAGTTGCGATGAAGCAGTCAATTTTCTTTGTTAGTGCCATTGCGTGAACGCTCTGATTACTCAGTCGGGGCTTGAAAGCCAGCATCATACTTGCGTCCTTGGACTTCGGAGCATTACGTTGCCCTGCCGCAGCAGCTGTGTTTTCATACTCCTTGCGGGCCCATGGATGACGTTTCAGATGATTCAACAAAGGCGTCGTCGTGTCTGTTGGCGTTTTCAGGCTGGCGCCACACACAGGGATCTTTGACGAAGCAGCGCAGGAGTGACTGAAGAACTTCCACACTCCACTGCACTTTCTCTTCGAAGAACTTCCCGCTTCAACCACTTCTATTTCGCTCATACTGAGCGGCGGCACCTTTGCAATCAGTTCTGAAACGTCTCCACGACACGCTTTCCAACAGCGTGCACGATAAGCCTCGTTCCAAAGTGGAAGCAACGTTGGTGGAAGCACGGTGGAAGAAACACATTTAGGTGATTACTCTGGCCGCTCTTCCCGCGGGGAGCGAGCGACCAGATCGGGTTCGGAGCTAGCCTCGAACCAGGAGTAGTTAGTTTCGCGCCGCCGCGGAAGGCGCTGAGGTATGAGGCCCTCCTCGGCGGCCACGGTGTCGGCGGCGTAGCCTGCTCGCCTCTTTCGCGGTGAGGTGGTGTCGTGGTGGTCTGCGGCCAGTGGCTGACCTCATGTTTTGCTTTGGTGCTGTGTCGATCACAGGTGCCACCATCATGCACTAAGGAGTCTTAACCCGAAGAAGAAGAAGAAGGAAGAGAACAAAGATTTACGGACTCTGGCGACTTGGTGGCGGCGTGGCGGCGGTGAGGTGCAACATGAAGCTGTGCGCGAGGAAATGGCGGGACCACCGCTGGGAGAAACAACCGGAGCGGTCGGTTTGGAAGGGACCCGATACTTGGACGCCATCTATTCCCGTGAAAGTGAAGCTCTCGGCACGTTGAACATAATGTAGTCGCCGCGTCCGACAGAGAGTTATCACCTAAATGTTTCTTCCACCGTGGTGGAAGCAGCAGCAACGTATGAATAGAGAGAAACTGATGCTGCCGATGATGATGATCATTGCCTAGGAGAAGAGGGTACGTGTTGCCATCTTGCGGCACGTATGGCAGGCACGCCGGCGGGTTCTGGGACGCCTCAATTGGAATCTCTGCGCGACACCATAACGACTATTCGGAAATTATTCGAAAAATAATCAAAACTTCTGAAAAATAATTTTTGATTCCGTTAACGAATTAAATAGGGTAATAATCAATTCATTATTCGAAAATTGCGAATATTCGCAAACCCCTAAAGTTGTCCGGTAGTCTTTTTAAGCCGGGGTCACACTGCTTATACTTCATACTAAAGACCGTCTGCGTACAGATTCGAACACGAGTCACCGCGAGATCCGTACTTCAAATGCTGCATGGCAATGAGCTCAAAGAGAAACTTGGCACGCGGCATTCGAACCACGGATATTGCACTGACTCGTGTTTGCAGAGTATTTTCTCTCGCGTATGAGCAGTGTGACCCCGGCTTTAGTGTGACACCGCTTGAAATCAATGTAAAGGCGGGTTTAGACACTCGCGTTTGAGTGCGTTTGACTGCGTTGCGGCGAGAACCGAAAGCGAAATCCAATTCAAGGAATCATCTTGGCACGCGATATAAGCAGCAGGGATGTCCTGGTTTCTCGCTGCCGCAACGGAGTCAAACGCAGTCAACCGCAACTGTCTGAACCAGTCTTAAAGGTTCGTTTAAAGAGACCCGTCTTCTTACGTTACGTTACGAAAAGTCACCGGGAAATCTGTGCTTCGTATTAGGCGTGACTACCAATTCAAGGAGATAGCCTGGCACGTGACATACGAGACACGAGTGTTTCGGTGAAGACGAGCTAGGACAGTGAGTTCCCGTGGCAACCAAGGACACAAGGCTGGTCACAACGTAACGTAAGGAGCTGACCTCAGTTCAACTTTTCACACAGCACCGTTTTCTTACGTTACGTCTAACCCCTATAAAAATGATTTTTGACTTTTTATTGAAAACGTGTTGACTTCTTGTTGACTCTGATTACTTTCTTTTGACTTTAACTTTCTGTTGACAGGGTCAACAGAAAGTTTGTTGACTTTGTGTGTAAACTTTTCTGATGATTTTCTTCAGCCTGAGTCAAAAGAAAAGCTGTTGAGTTTCAATTAACTTTATGTTGACTTTTTTCTGCTGACTTTCTGTTGACATGGTCAACATAAAGTTTGTTGAATTTCTGTTGAAACTTTTCTGATGATGTTCTTCAGCCTGCGTCAAAAGAAAAGCTGTTGACTTTCTATTATATTTTTGTTTATTTTTTGTCTGCTTACTTTCTGTTGACAGTGTCATCAGAATTACTGCAGGCGTTCTGTTTACTTTGTGTTGAAAATTTTCAGTTGACTCTCGGTAGCCAATGTCAATAGAAAAACTACAGACTTTCTGTTGACCTTTTTAACATTGTACACCCCGACTAGATGCCAAAAGTTGCTGAGTTTCTCAGTAGTCTCCGACAAAGTGAGAACAGGAAGCAGCTTCAGTTGTCCCGCCTCCAGCGCGAGCCTACTACCCTAGCAACGCTTCGGCGTTCGTGCACCTCGAGCGCGCTCGTGCAGTCAAAGCACGACGGAAGGCATGGGGAGCGTCCTGGAGGCCAGGCGTTCGAAAGGCATACCCAGCCGTTCTGACATTGTGACTACTTTAAGGACCACATTAAGTAGTCAACTTGTAAAGAAAATTAAAATAACTATTTGAAAGTGGAGAAACTGCTTTGACTCGCTTCGTCCTGAGTTGTATTATGCAGAGAAGCGATAATATTTCTTCTAGGAGCCGTTTTGGTGGATGTTGTTTTAGCGACTGCGCCGAATTAGTAGTAGTTGTACCAATGCGTTTTAGTAAGAGATATCGTCCACGAACTTCGTAGCACTGTTTTCCTTTTGACAGACTCCCGAGGAGAAGATCAAAGACTTGGAACCCTAATAAGTGCTAAGGTGGTTACCGGCCAAATGATTACCTTCAATATGTAGGGTATATAAGGCTCTGGAGCAGTCGATGGGAGTGTGATTGAGGTGTTCAGTGCTTCATGGTGTTTGTGTGTGTGTTCGTTTCAAATGTGCAGTTGTGGGATATATGTAGTACATTCAAATACCACATAATTTACTAACATTTACTAATTTAGTAACATACTAACAAAATATAAGAAAAGATCGCGTTTCTTTACGCCATTTTGCAGCAGCCAATTCGGAGGAGAGTGGAAAGCCACAGTAAGCTTCCGAAACTTTGTTGAATGAATAGGTAAGCTGTAAAGCATTTTTTATCTTCTGTAGCTTTTCAGTTAAAAAACTGCAGCATTTCAATTGAAAAGCTATAGAAAAAGCATCTTGGAGGCTACAGAAAATCTGTTGACTTTCTTATTACAAAGTGGGCCAATATCCAAAAGAAAGTAAACTGAAAAGCAAAAGAAAGTCAGATGAAAAGCTATAGACCTTTTTTGCATAACCTCAAACCAGCCAGTAACTGACGTACCCTCGACCTGGTGCATTCTTGGATTGCCCGCTGACACAGGGTATGCAACCGCCAAGGGTATGGGCGAAAAGGCTTAAAAACAGACGTCGTGCATGAGTTAGTTCCGAGTGCTCCTTTTTACCGAGCTGCAAGTTTCGAAAATCTACGGTTGTCTGGCTACCACTGCGTGGTCGTCGGATGGATAAATAATTTGAAAAGGCATAAGAACAATAGCAGAAAGTGTGCCATGAGCACAAGAAGCTGCAGCGCGAGTGTGGCTGCAATGTTATCGAGCTTCGCATTTTCCCCAAGAATCTTTATTTATGAAGTCAGTCGATTGCAAGCTTGAATCGCGAGAGATTCGTATCAGACTCAACGTCACGTTTAAGTTCACGACCACTTCGTCTACGACAAGAGGACCGATTTTAATTACCGGCGCAGGTGGTCCAATTAGGTTATCACTGCAAGCCCCATGGTATGTGTAAGGTATGAAAAAGTCTACATGCCACCACTTAAGATGGAGCTATCAAATGACTTACCTGCGTAGACTACATTAAACTGCTCATATATACTTCGCTGTGGAAACTCAATCAAAACACCCCACCGTCTTCGTCCTCGTTCTCTCGAGGAGGCAAGGTGATGGCCTGTGAGTAGCTAGCTGAATTCAACCGGACAAGCTCCAACCAAGTTATTGCAGCCCATTATAGCCAAGTCTAGCCAAGTTCCCCCTATACCCACACCGTTGCCTACCCAGATAGCAGTGCTGCCAGAACTAGCCGGTATTTCTTTTTCTAAACCGCTAGACGGCGTCGTCGGCGCCGCAATTCTCAAGATGGCGCCGTCGTTAAAGAAAAGGTTTATTGACATTTCATATCCTCTGATGACTTTTTGTCAACAGCCTTTCAACAGAAAAGCATCACAGTTTCTTGTAAGGGAAGTGACCGAAACATTCGTGTCTCGAATGTCGCGTGCCAGGCTATCTCCTTGAATTAGTAGCCACGCTTAATATGAAGCACAGATTTCCCAGTGACTTTTCGTAACGTAACATAAGAAAACGGGGCAGTGTGAACCAGCCTTTAAACGTCGTGTTCCTTGTCGCAATGGTAGGATACTATTGTTTGCGGTTTTCTTCACGCTTGACTGAATGTCGTTCATTTCCGTCCCACCCACCTGTTTGCTTTCGACCGGAAGAAGATGCGGACAGTTGATTGCTCTGTTGAAGGCCGGGGCATTTCCTCGTTTATTCAATAGTCTTTCCTCAATCTTCAATGGCATTTCAGTTAAAACTGTGCTTTCGTCTACTGCTACGTCTAAATTCGACTGTGGTTAATCGGTATTACAAACTGGAGATCCGCAGAAAAGTGGAACGTGCTAGAAATTGCGTTCTGGGAACTGTTCCTACGTCTAGGAACAGTTCCCAAAAGTAAAACAATCGATGAGATATCGATGGCACCCGGCCAATATTATATCCTTACATAAAGATGAATAGCTAATATCTGCTCCTGGCAAAAATATTAAAAAGATAAAAAGACGGTATCGCGGTAATCAGCTGTTATAAGTACCGCGTTTGGGTCGCAGAAACGCCTTTACCAGGCGCCCTCAATGGCAAAACAAGGAACTCTATCGGCGACAGCCCCTCCCATAACAAGTCCTTCTGTGACTGTGGGTAGGTCAGGATATGTCGTGGGCGGCAGTGCCGAAGATGGCTCGTTCTGTTTCGTGCTCTGCACGCGCAGAGCTGGAGCGAGGTGCTTGCACGCGCAGAAAAACTACAGTTCCATAGTCTCCTCTATTAGCCCCGTGCGCGACCGAAAGCGTCGCTGTGGTCGGCCTTCCACGATTGGCCGAACGCTGACTATGACGTCGGAAAGGGGATTTATCATCGACGGAAATAAGAGGAATGAAAGAACTTTAATTTTGACGGTGTTGGCAGTGTTCCTTTGAGAGCGCAATGATTTCAAGCTTCCACCATGCTAATAACAAACACCATCGAACTTGTTGTTTGCAATGTAATGACGTCACAAGGGGGAACCACAGGAGGGCGTCACCAAAACATCTCACCGCAAATACTCACAAAGCCTGGCAGTTCTATGACGGAGCCATAGAGTGCCCGGTCGCAGATTTGGAGCGCGAGGATCTGGTAGCACAGAGCATTTCTCGGGGAACCTGGACGTCAAAGCACAGGTTTTGCAGCGGCGAGGACCCGAAATATAGTTTTCAAACCATACGAGAAAAGAAGCGGTAGCGCGAGGAACGCGAGGAGCACGATTGGGCATTCTATCCCTCCGTAGAAGTGTGTTTAGGTGTCTCGCCGCAGCGGGGCGCCCGTTAAGTGGCTCTCCTCTCATCCACTGTCTGCCGCTCTACCTTTTCAATTTCGGAGGCCGCTTCTTGTGGCGATCTGCCAGGCGTTGCCAGTATAGAGGAAGCTATGACAGTTCCCTCCATGTATCACCGCGACGGTGGCGTAGGCAAACGGGCTGGCGAGATTGGGCTATTGATGGAAACATAAAAGGCACGGCACTTCAAGTGTTGGAATACATTATGTATTTAGTTGCGGTACACGTGTTTCATGATACACTACAAACATGGGATACGTATAACTGCACACCCCGGTGACATTAGGGCTGCCTTTCTGAGAACATATAACCAGATAAAGGTTTAGAAAACCAAATACAAGTATAGCGTTGTTTAATATGCTGTATTATGTCGGCACTTCCCTATGTGCATAAGTTCTTGATATCTGGAGTGATAGTTTTTCTGTAATTTTAAGATAAAGTGAATCGCCGCTACAAAATAGCCTCCAATTTTTTGCATCAATTTTATTGTTGGTTCATTAAAATCAATAAATTACGTGCTGAGAGAAATACACGCTATTCGGCCTTTTTCCGGGTGTTATGAGTGACAAATTTTTCAACAAGACATTCCAGATAGGCATTTTTCGCAGGCCCGCCCAAATCGACTCGGATTCTGGATGTGGAATCTCCGCGAGTGTCTGCATTCCCGGAAACGCAGGGTGAGCCAAGTCGCGTACTTTATTTCGCCTTTCTTCTCGTTCTGTGCTTCCTTTTAAAAGCAGTCTAGTGCCTGTTGCCGAAAAGTAGCAAATGATTGTGGTTTCAGTTGCCTTAAAATAAACCGTAGGAAAATAAAGGAATAAATTGCAGCTCGAACAATGTAATCGGACGTTACCTTAATGCCCGTGCCCCACTAGAGCGACAGACAGAAACAAACGACAGCGAGAAGCCTCAAACCAGAGTCTTTCGCAATTTGAGAGGCTTTGTAGAACAAAGGAGGCTGTGCTTACACCGTGGCTCAAACACGAGCATCATGCACGCGAGGGTATCTTGGCAGGCTTGCAATTGCTCGTGCTTACTTCACGAGCACCGAACGACTAAACGCCTGCCAAATGTACCATCGCGAGCATGCTGCATGGGTATGAGGCTTGTCGCTGTCTTTTGTTTCTGTCTGTCGCTCTAGTGGGACTCGGGCATAAAAGCTGCTGGTTATTTTTGGCGAAGTAACAACATTTGATGGGGAGTTTTGGCTAACCGCTTTCAGTTGTTCTGAAACGTCATCGTGCTGCATGCGCAACCCGCATCGACGTTTAGCGTTATCGTAATTCGGGTCCACAGCGATCGAGCGGCGTTTTGTTACAACGCCACTCGAATGTAACGTGTTGTCACATTGCCGATGTCATTATTAACAAAGTTAATACAAAATTGTTGACACACTGCTTTATGGTAAACACATTTAATGGAATATGTTGCCATGCGCGTGGGCGAGCGAGCGCGTGCGTGGCCGGGTGCCACTTCCGGCCGCCGAAGCGTACGGATGTGCGATGTCTATACTTCGTCTCACCCTACGATGGACTAAAGGCAAAAGCTACTGACCACCAGATCCAATCACGAGCCACTTAGAAATTGCGTGGTATTTTGCTTTGATGCACGTGTCGGTGCCCGCGTCTAATAGGGATGGGCGGACAGTGGTTCGAATTGAATAGCACTGAGTGACTCACCAATTTCACATCGCAAAGCAAGCCACAACATACAGGCTCTTTGCAGTGTCGAAGCTACAGAAATGATGCAGCACTCTTTGATTCGGAGCATTATTCGTCCACCCGTAATCAATGTTAAGCATGTCATAGTTTAACGTGTAACGTGATTGGACCTGGCGGCCTGTGGCTTTGACCTTTAGTCCATCGTAGGATGAGACAAAGTATAGCTCCGAAGGAGCGGTGTCAGCGGCCCACGCCGGCCGCGGTACCAGGGCTAACGATAACGAAGATTATCAAGTCATTCTGCCTGCTCTGCCTACAGGACCCTTTGTTTTAAACACTGTTTTTTTTTCACGCTGACATGAAGGGGCGTCCGTACCGCGTCGACGACTTCCGCGACTCGTTGGCTCCTCTCGGTTTGCTCGCCGAGGTCGCCGCCCTCGGGGTTTACCGCATGAACCATGTGTGGACGGCGACATTCAAGACCACCGAGGGCAAAACGAAGATGCTCGCCACGCCGGAGCTGACCGTCAAAGGCCGCCGATGCCTCGTCGTTGACCCGTGCCACCAGCAGGACGTTCGAGGGAAGCTCCATTGGCTCCTTTTCAACGTTACCGACGACGACGTGAGAGCGCCCCTGGCGCCGTACGGCAAGGTCCTCGAGTGGGCCAGGGAAAAGTGGCGTGTCGGCGGCTGCCAGGCCGTGGGCGCCATGACACGCACGGCGGTGCTTGGGCTCAAGGCGGCCGTCAGGCTTGACGACATCTCGCACCAGCTGCTGGTGAGCGGTTAGTTGGCCCTCATCGTCGTGCCTGGCAGGGCCCCGCTCTGCCTCCGTCGCCAGCGGACGGGGCACATCCGCAAGGAGTGCCGCGTCCCGAGGTGTAACGTTTCCCGTCGCTTCAGCCACGAGGGCTCCCAGTGCGTCCGGTCTTACGCGGCGGCCGCTGTGACTGAGGGTGGCTTGGAGAAATCTGAGCTCCTCATGGACGAGGCCGAAGCCGAGGAGACCAATGCGAGTTCTACTGGCAAGGAGAGTCCTGTGGCGAACGAACCCCCTGCACCCGCGATCGGTGCGGCCCCGAACACCAGCGGCACAACACCATATACGATCGAGGCAGGGCAGGCGGGGCAGCAGGATGGACCTGCGGTGGAGACGTCTGCATCACCCAGTGAGGCAGTAGTCGCCCCCAACATCGTCAACGAGAATCCAACCGCCGATGTCACCATAACCGACCCGGACGCCTCTGCGGGCGGTGCGGCCGCAAAAAGGACGCTGGAGGACGACGCCACCGACCCTACGGCGGTGAAGCAAGAGGAGCCGCCCCCTAAAGCGACGCCCATCTGGAGGCGTCGCGCTGTCAAGCCCAACATCCCTGCGGACGACCTAAGGCTAAGCCTCCCCCGTGAGCATGTGCGCCGGAGGTCGAACGGGGCGTCGGCGTCTGCAAGGCTATCGTACAGTCGACAGACCATCGTCGAGACGTGTCAGCCTTTTCCAGCCGAGGTAAGCTCCGTGCGGTCCGTCGCTCCTCCCCCTGACTGGCGGTGATATTAGAAGTGCCACTGAGAGCGGCAACGATAATTGTCTACGGGCTTGCAGCCCGGCGTCGGCAATACCAGCTGAGCCAACTGTTTGCTGAGAACGAGCTTGATATCATCGCTGTTTAGGAGACAAAGGTCGAGACCCAAGAGCGGACGGACCGCATGGTGCAACCTTTTCGAACTCTTTTTAACGTATGTGTGGGGCACGCCGATGGAACTTCGGGCGGCCGTTTTTTTGTTTATTCGCCAGTCACTAGGTGTGATTGAGACGGCTATGTTTGCGTGTGCTTTCGGCCGCTTTGTTGTCTGCGATTTTTCATTTTCTAACGTCGAATGGCGTGTCACTTGTGTTTACGCACCGACTCGCGAGTGCGAGCGCAAAGCTTTTTTCGAAACTATTAACGATTATATTAACTGTGAGAGGTATGTTATTTTGCTTGGCGATTTTAATTGTGTTTGCGCGCCTGAGGATCGCTCGAATCAGGCCCGCGTCCGCGACCACAGCGCTATTTTATTAAACGATATTGTCGCGGAAAATTTATTAGAGGACGTAGCATCTGTTTCCTCCAAAAGCAGCGTACCTTTCACCCATTTTCAAGGCCAGAGCCACGCCCGACTTGACAGAGCATACATATCTCTGGATTTAATTCCTCTGTGTTTCGATTACCTGGTTCAGCCTGTGTCCTTCGGTGATCACGCTCTAGTTATGTTTACTCTTGGGAGGAAAGTCAAAGTGCCTCAGTGGAACTGGTCATTATGTACAGTCAGCACGGAATGAAACCCGAATGCCGGAACGCGTGGCCATCGAACAGGCTGCTCCACCTGGAAGGCCCCTGATAACTAATGAAAATGTACCTGGGTGCAAGGGTGCGGGACCTACTATGATGTCCTCATTCCTCGCGCGGGGCGTCTGGGACTTCCGCGTTTCGCCGGTGGCGCGATGTAAGCGCCGTCACTCAGGGTGCTTTTATGTCGCCGCACTGTCGCCCGGTCAACACCGGGGGGCCGCTTAACCTGGCTATACCTCTTTGCGATAGGCCCTGCTCAGACAAGGTGATGAATTTATTCCGGTCCGGAATTGATACGCCTGGCATATCGGTGGTTACCAAAGAGAGCGTCAGCAAGCAATTCCTCGCATTTTAAGATTTGACTGATAACCTCGCACAAAAACATGGGCATTGCTCATAAAAACCGAGGCATCCGTGTCGGTCTGTTGCAACATTTTTTTTTTTTCATAAAGAGTGTGGTCGTGCGAATAACCAAATTTTATTTCGCGTTTATGACGTTTCACTATTTCTCAGAAACCGCGCGTGGCACGTTGTTCACCGGAGCCCTAGCGTGGTTCCGGTGACACGTCATCAACCACTACGGGTCTTCTGTGCACGAAATGTTTCAACTTTGATTTCGCCCTTGCGATACACAAAGCGATAATGAATGACAGCGCTGAAGAGATATTGCTGGGAATCCGATACACAAAGCGAGTGACAGTGCTTTTTGTATCGGATATGTGACGGCGCTTACAACATGCCACCGGCGAAACGCGGAACTCCCAGACGCGCCGCGCGAGGGTCGAGCTCATCTTAGTAGGACCCGCACCCTCGCACCTCGGCGCATTTTCATTAGTTCTCAGGGGCCCTCCAGGTGGAGCATCCTGTATCAACGGCCACGCGTTCCGGCGTTCGGTTTTCATTCCGTGCTGACTGTAAGTTGAACAGTTGCCTCCTGAAAGATAAAATTTTTAAATCAAAAGTAGATGCTCTATTCAAGGAACTGTACGAGGATGAACAGACAGTGTGGGGGTTGAGGTGGGAATTTTTTAAAGAGGGAGCTAAAATGACTGCTATTGAAAGGAGTACTATTGAAAGGAGTACTATTGAAAGGAGTACTATTGAAAGGAGTATTAGAGAAGGAGCTACGGCGCCAGCTGAACATCCTTCTGATCGAAGAAAGCGCGAAGCCAGGCGAGTTTGTCGATGAAATAAGAAGTATCAAAAATCAACTGGAGGTCATCGACTGCGAAAGGTACCGCGGGGCTGTTTTGCGGGCGCGATCTGAAAGGTTGTGGTTAAGTGAAAACGGGCGCTTAGTGATGAAAAACGGCAGGCGCAGCGAAACGAGATTAAAGAAATATGATATAATAACACGATAACTCGCGATAAAGATGTAAGTAATTGAGAGAGCATTTGTTGAGCATTTCCGGGGTCTCTTTGCGCGTAGTGCTATTGCTGACGACAGCTTTAATGATAATTTTTTGCCCTTAATGCCGAAATTACAAGATGACGTTCGCGAAAAATTAGAAGCGCCGATTACACTTTGCAAGATTGAGACGGCCATTGATGAACTAACTTCTGGCAAAACTCCCGCCCCGGACGGCCTTGGTGCGGAATTTTATAAGGTGTTTAAAAGGGAGGCAGCTGACGCCTTGTATTAGGTGATGACGGAGGCGTATTGTAAGCGTGTTTTGCCGCCCTCCTTTTTGACGACACACACTGACCTCATCCCAAAGGTTGACGACCCCGTAAGGATTTTGTCAGTCGACTCATGCAGGCCAAGGAGTCTAACAAATGTTGACTTTAAAATGTTTATGAAAGTCCTCGCCAGGCATTTACAGAATGTTATAACTAGTCTTGTGGGACCGCATCAGACATGTGGTATTAAAGGGCGCACTATTTTTACGAATATTTATGTAGCAAGAAGCATTCTGGAATGTAGCGATGATCTCGGTTGCCGTGTGGCTATGTTGCAGTTAGACCTAGAGAAGGCGTTCGATCGGGTGTCGCACAAGGCTCTTTTTCGTATTTTGGAGCACGCGAATGTAGGGTCTGCAATATTAGACGTTTTAAAAATGGCGTATGCGAATTGTACAACGTCCATTATTGTAAATAAGAGAGGTAGTGAAAGTGTACCTGTCCTTTCGTCTGTAAGGCAAGGCTGTCCACTGTCCCCCTTGATATTTGCAATATACTTTGAACTTTTTTGTTTAAAACTGATTCACAATGTAAGCATTCGTGGGTTTAGGCTGGAGTCTTGCGAGGTAAAAGTTCTGTCCTACACGGACGACGTTGCGGTCTTCTGCGTCGATCAGGACAGTGTGCGTGAGGCGGTCCGTGTTGCTTCTTCGTTTTGCAAGAATACGGGGAGTGTTATTAACTGGAGGAAATGCGCCGGTTTCTGGCACGGAAACTGGGACTCTAAGCCGGAGGTTTTTTTAAACATTCAGTGGGCAGCCTTGCCCGCAACGTATATTGGTGTGCCGCTCGAGCACTACCGGGACTGCACGCAACTGTGGAGTGAAGAAACGGAAAGAGTGAAGGCCAAAGTGGAGGGTTGGAAGGTTAGAGACTTGTCTATGTTTGCGCGCACTACAGTCTGTAATTTATTTTTGATCGCGAAAAATTCGTATATGCTGCAAGTGCTGTCAATGTCGCGCCTTAACGTGCACAGGCTGCACAGAGTAATCCCCGTTTTTATTTGGAGTTCGTGCTGGGAGCGTTCTGCAACACACGAGTTTGTTCCGATCTGTTCGCAATGGAGGTCTGGGATTGTCGCATCTGTTTATGCGACAAATAGCGTCTCATTTTGTATTTTTCCATGACCAGAAAGACTCCTTTTTGCGCGCAGTCATGCAGGTGCGACTGCAAAATGCGCTACCTGAGTACGTAGTATCGACCGGTGACGGTTACTGCGCCAGTATTCAAGGTTTCCTCCGTGAAGTGGTACTTTCTGCTCGTTTTGTAGTGGTACGCTTTTCTATGGAGTATCTGAGTTCCGTGCCTCGGAAACGACTGTACAAAGGTCTAGCAGACGTTTTGTTGCCCATCCCTCTCTACAGGTCATTGTATGGGTGGGGCCCAGGGCAGGAAGTACTTAAAAGGGTAAAGAGTATGCCGGTCAAACCATCGACGAAAACCTTTTTCCTTAAACTACACTGCGGCGCGCTCCCGGTCAAGCCGTGGCTCGAAGCGAAAGGTATTTTTGTGCCGCGGTCTGTAAATAGTGTTGTTTGCAAGGTTCCCGAGTCTATAGAGCACGAGTTCATCGACTGTTGGGACGCTGTGTTTCTTTGGGATGTTCTTCAGTGCACGTTGAAGAAAGACATTCCTCTAACTGTGTATGGTATTCGTTTCTTGCCGGTAGAGAACGAAGGTGGCATCCCGAACGATATGTTTATGCTCCTGGGCCTCCACAGCCTGTGGAGGACTAGGACGGGTGTACATAACGCTGATGTAAATGTGCGCCCTGCGAGAGATTATTTCATTGAGAACGTTTCTTATATTCGCGAGGTATTCCGCGCGCTGCCTGAACCGCCTGAATGGTTGCGAATACTTGATGATTTGGTCTCGTTGAAACGCATTTAAATGTACTCGCGGCAGCTGCGCTCGGCTGGCGCGTTTTAACTTTTTGTGTATGTGTATGTGTTGCGTTCCTAGTGTTGCTTATGTCAAATTAAGCAATAAAGAAAACAAATCGTGCGTGGCCGGGTAGTTACCGCGCTTGACTTTAGTGCGGAACACCAGGGTTCGATTCCTGGGAGTTACGCGTCTTTTATTTATTCTTTCAGTTTAATGTTCTGGTAGATTCGAGAACTCTGTATCTTGTTTGAGGTCCGAATGTTCTAGCCGCCGAACCTTCTACACCGATTGTTCCAGAAGCCAACGCGCGTACATAAGGGGCTCCGCGTGCCGAGCAGCAGTCAGTCTCGCCCCAGCGTTCTATCCTGCTGTTACGCCGACTTCTACGCACGCGACGCTTTGTTGTTTTATTTTGTTCACTCTTTGGTTTGGGCACAAGTTCGCCCCAGTAAACGTTTAAGTTTCTTCAGTCATTTTTTTGTTTCGCCACCTAGTCATTCGTGACATTTTGGTGGAGGTGCTGGATAACGCATGTCCTTGCAGCGCATTCCTCCAAGGGCCCGCAGTGCAAGTCTGACTCCAAGCCCACGAAGACCCAACGAAGACACTACCAAGACCCGATTAAGTCGCCGTACCCAAGGCTTACACCCGGAATACGGACTTATGACAACCAAGACCAAGCAGCCAAGAAGGCTAAAGATTGACCACCAGTCCTCGCAGACCCCAACCGCCACCGCCGTCGTTTACCTGCCCGTCACACCACGGACGGCTGCTCCGTTCTACGGCGAACAATACGAAGACGTTGAAGAATGGATCGACAAGCAGCGCCTGGACAACCTTTATTTCTCACTTCAAGAAACTGCAAGGCGCTTGTTCGAAAACAACGTAGCTTCCATGACTTCGTGGGACCTTTGCAAGACCAAGCTGACGCGTACGTTCGCCAGTTAGCACAGAAGAGATAGGGCCGAAGATCGGCTGCAATCAAAGACCCAGGGCCCCAATGAGAGCGTCACAAGCTTTGTGAAAGACGTCCTGCGCCTGAACGCTCGCTACAACCCTCAGGCCATCAAGAAAACGAAGCCGCGTATTTTAATGCATGGCATGAAGGACGACATCTTCAGTGGACTGGTGCGCAACCCACCAACGACCGTTCAAGAATTCGTCACCGAGGCGACGAACGTGGAGCGTGCCATCTTTGCAAGGGCAACCCCCTACCAGCTGCGCCCCGGCGTAGCTACCGCTTCACCATCAAGATTCGACCATGGCTCCAGCCTGACTGGAATTCGCGAAATCATTCGCGTCGTCGTCCGCGAAGAGCTCAGGAAGCTTCTGCCTGCTGCCAACCAACCGGCTTCGCTCTCAATAACCGAAGCTGCCCGCGAAGAAGTTCAGCGGGCAATCCAACCGGAGGCTCCTGCCGCCGTAGCAGCACCGGAGGAGCCCACTCTAAGCTACGCCGCAATGGTCCGACGAGCACCGCCAGCCCTGCGTCCGTACATGGCGCCTCCACGACATGAACCTCCAGCGCCGCAGAATTCCCGACGCCAGGAAGATCGGGCGCACGTCCGCCCAGACCAAGCTGCGCCAAGAAAGACCGACGTGTGGAGGACGGCCGATCGACGCCCGTTGTTCTACCACTGCGGGGAAGCCTACCATATCTACCGCCATTGCCCCTATCGGCAAATAGGGCTGCGCGGCTATTACACGAAACGACCCACACCCACGTTACAGTGAGCGACCGCGGAAAATCCAAGAGTCCCGGTCGCCATCGCTACGACGTCTAGCTTCGTCGATGCACCGACCCCGTCGTGAGAGCCTGTCGCCCTTGTCTCGCCGGGAAAACTAAGCGCGGGAACTCGCGGAGGTGAAGGTGTCGTGGACTTACGACGTAAAGAGCCTCCACAAACGCCGGTGCGCTCCCACTCTCCCGACGCCACGCATCAAAACGAAGCTCCGGCAACGATGCCCAACAACTTAAACGTTATTATCGACAGCCAAAACGCATCAGCATTCGTCGACGCCAGAGCAGACTCCTCAGTCTTGAGTGGGAGGCTCTCTCGACGCCTTCGAAAAGTGACGGCGCCGTGGGATGGGCCGCAGATATAAACCGCTGGGGGACAACTCATCACGCCTGTTGGAAGGCGCACTGCTCACTTCAAAATTTACGGCTAGACGTGTCCTGTGAAATTCGTCACTCTACAAGACTGTGCAAGAGACGTCATTCTCGGCATGGACTTTCTATGTGAATACGGCGCCGTCATCGACCTTGGAGGGAACAGATTGACTCTGCTGGAACCTGCCCCTCCTTCAGAAAAACCCCAAACAGCGTCAGCCGCCGTCCGAATCGCTGCCGACCATGTGAACCTGCCGCCGCGATCAAGTGCTGTCGTAACCGTCGTGACCGATGCAGCTACCTGCGGCGAGGTTGTTCTGGAAGGTAACGTTCAACCGGTCCTGGGAAGAGGAATAGGCGTCGCAAGGGTGGTAACTGAACTTCAGAGTGGACGCGCTGTGGTCGTGACGTACTTCCGACAAGAAAAGCAACACCTCACGAAAAGTGCCGCCGTGGGTCATGGGAGGAACCCCTGAACTCCACCGAAATCGCCGCGATAGCTGAAGAATCCTCGCCACCTCAGCAGGATATTACGCCAACAGCGCAGCTTAACATTGAGCCCAAGCTTTCAGGCCCGAAACGACGGCAGCTGAGTGACCTCCTCGCCGAATACAGTGACCGCTTCGCGACGTCGTCGAAGGCGCGCCAAACCACGGTTGCGAAGCATCGCATCGTTACCAAGGATGACGCGCTCCCTGTGCATCGACCACCATACACAGTCGCCGCAAAAAGAAAGGGAGGTCATCCCAGAGCAAATGCAAGAAATGATGAACGACGACATCATCCAGCCCTCAAGCAGTCCGTGGGCCTCTCCAGTAGTGCTGGTTAAAAAGAAGGACGGAACGCTTAGTTTCTGCGTGGACTACCGGCAGCTGAACGCGGCGACAAAGAAAGACGTCTACCCACTCCCCCGCATAGACGACACGCTAGACCGGTTGCGGCACTCTTAATAATTTCATCGATAGACCTGAAGAGTTGCTACTGGCAGATTGAAGTCCACGAATGGGACCGAGAGAAGACAGCCTTCGTCAGGCCGGATGGTCTGTACGAGTTCAAACTGATGCGCTTTGGACTATGCACGGCACCAGCAACTTCCCAGCGTGTCATAGACACTGTACTGGCAGGGCTGAAATTGCAGAGCTGTCTCGTCTACCTTGACGACGTCGTAGTGTTTTCAAGTGACTTCGACGAGCACTTGCGACGACTCCGAGTTGTTCTCCAAGCCATAAAGACCGCCGGAATCACCCTCAAGCCGTTAAAGTGCCCGTTCGCCTATGATTAACTGAAGTTTATAGGCCACGTGCTTAGTAGCGAAGGCGTCCACCCAGGCCCCGAGAGGACTCGCGCCGCCGCGGCATTTCCAGCGGCGACAGACAAAGAAGCCGTACGAAGGTTCCTTGGACTTTGTGCCTAGTATTGACGTTTCGTTCGGCATTTCCCAAGATTTCCGCACCACCCACGAACCTCTCGAAGGACGCCGAGACGTTCGAATATGCCGAGAAGCAGCAGCAGGCATTCGACGAGCTGACGAGACGACTCCAGACTCTTCCTGTTCTTGGACACTTTGATCAGGATGTGCAAACCGAGATTCAAACGGACGCTAGTAATGCAGGACTTGGAGCAGTACTGGTTCAAGTGCAAGAAGGCACCAGCGAGTCATCGCATACGCGAGTCGGACACTGTTCAAGGCGGAGAGAAATTACTCCACGACTCCAGAAGAATTTCTTGCGGCCGTGTGGGCAATCAAGATGTTCCGCTCGTATTTGTACGGGAGCCCGTTCCGGGTTGTCACAGATCATCGCTCGCTCTGCTGGCTTGCGAACCTCAAGGACCCTTAAGGACGCCTCGCTCCATTGAGTCTCCGACTAAAAGAGTTAACATGACGGTAGTGTACAAGTAAGGCCGCAAGCACAGCGACGCCAACAGCCTGTCCAGTGCCCCTGTCGAAACACCTTCCGGCAGCAGCGAGGACGATGTCGACGAGTGCTTCCTAGGAGCAGTGAACACCGACGAGATGACACGACGCCAACCAGACGATCCTGAGCTGCGCCCATTAATCAAGCACCTGGAGGGCGGGGAGGTACCGCACCACGTGTTTTCTCACGAGCCCTGCCGAGCTTCGTCATTTGGCAAGGTGTACTCAACAAGGAGAACTTCGGGGACAACAATTCGCCGTGGCTGCTAGTTATCTGACCGACCTTCGAGAGGAGGTCTTTCAAGCATGTCACGACGACCCGACGTCCGGACACCTTGGTTACAGCCGGACACTGGCCGGTTTCTGGGAGAAGTATTACTGGCCCAAGCTTTCTAAAACCGTGTGCCTCTACACCCATTCATGTCACGAGTGCCAGCGACGCTAGAAATCGCCGACGAAGCCGGCAGGTGTCCTGCAGCTACTTCCTTTGCCAACTGCACCGTTCCAGCAGATCGTAATGAATCGATTTGGTTCTTTTCCGTCGTCAACCCTGGGAAACCGTTGGATAATCCTCGTCGCAGATTATCTTACGCGGTACGCAGAAACAAAAGCCCTTCCTTCAGGGACTGCTGGAGAAGTCGCCAAGTTTTCATCGGGTCCATCGTCCTCCGGTATGGCGCTCCTGAAGTTCTGATTACAAATCATGAATCATCACTCATGGCAGAGCTGACCCAAGAAATCCTTCGGCTCAGTCACACTAGCCACCGTCGTACCACTGCGTACCACCCGCAGACCAACGGGCTGACGGAGCTACTCAACAAGACAATCGCCGACATGATCTCTATGTACGTCAACGTAGAGCACAAGACGTGGGACGAGGTGTTGCCCACGTTCGCCTACAACACGGCGGTTCATGAGACCACTGGATTTACACCTTCCGGCTGGTAGGGGAGAGTCGGGAGGAATGGGACGCTTTTCACAAATGCATTTTTAGTTTTGTTTATTTTGAACGCAAAAAGATGGTTGATGGATTACAGTACAAGTCGAAACAAGCTGCGCAAATTCTGCGAAACACAGGTTACTGCCACTTCTAGAGCAACTGCAAAAAAATAGTTTCTAACAGCTAAAATCTGTCCCATTCCACCCGTCCCTTCGGGTGGAGTGGGACATCCTTTGGGAGAAATGGGACGCCAGTAAAATATCGGTCCCAACGTCTTCAGCGGACATTAAAAGCCGATAGTTCCACATCAAACTTGAAGCAAGCTTGCAGGCGCTTCGTTCCCCCAATAGTTTTTGGCGCTGGCAGCTTCCTCACAATATCCGTTATTGGCACAGTCCCTATATCTTTCTGCGGAGGAAAGTAAAACTTTGAGCTCTCTTCTTTCTTTCGAAGGAACTGGACACTGACGTCAATATTGTCACTACTTTCGACTCTACCCGTGTAATAAACGTCATATTTTTTCTTACCAAATCTGACAAGGACAAAATCGCCTTTTGTCACTTGAAAAGTTTTGTTTGGGCAATCGGCCTCAGAAATGTCCCGCCTCTCATTATCGGAACCCGACATGTCACTGTCTGAATCATCAAATGCAACGGCAACAGTGTCGTCTTCCCTTGAAGAACTGAACTCCTTCTGAAGTCGCCGTTTCTTTTTTGGGCGGGTAGTGGCGACAGTCTTAGCTGTGATAAGCGCTCTTTTTTTCAGACTCTGTCGTGCCAGCCTCTCTGCAGCTTCTTGTTCAATCGCATGCTTCTCGGGTGTATCCGTAAGGACTTTTGTCCTACCTTTCTTCCTTCCTTTTTGCCCTGTCTTACGCGGTGCAGCCTTAGGGTAGGGCCTTAGGTCGCTCGGAACAATCCGGCTGGGAGATGCAGTTGACGTCGAGGCTGCGTTGGCGACAGTAGGTGGGAAGACATCTGTAGAGACGTTGCTAGCTCCATGGCCGTTTGTCTCAAAGTTCAAATCACTTTCCAGTCGGCTTGCGCTGTCCGTTTTCTCGGTGATGGTGGCCGTCTGTCGTGACACCTCTCCGCTTACGGACGTTAAGGGTCTGTCAGTGACTGATGACATCATGTAGTCATCCGAAGTGAAGGGCTCGCTATTGAAAGGCCAAATTCCAGTTTTCTGAAAGCCCGAGATTATGTTCTTTTGTGTCACCGTTAATACGTAGGCGGATCCAACTAGTTGTGCAACATTGTGGATGGAGATGGTCTTCCCGGGGTTATTTATGAGCCAATCATTGCAAGCAGCGTTGTACCGAGATTTAAATGGTCCGTACACGGACACATCAAGTGGCTGCAGGCGGTGGCTACAGTGTGGGGGAAAGGTCAGCAGGATGACTCCGCTCTCTTTGGCCTTGTTGATGGTGTTGATGCTCACATGGCTTTCATGATTGTCGAGTATCAAGAGAATTGGCTCCTCCTTCGAGCACTTCGTATGTCTCACAGTGTGCTCTAACGCCAGCAAAAACAGTTCGCTCGACATCCAGCCCGACTTGCTTGCCAAACCGAGGCTTCCTGCCGGGGCGCCTTTCAGAAAAAAATCTTTAAACCTCACGCGTGGGAAAATGAACACTGGTGGCAGGGCGTTTCCGATGGCATTGACAGTGCACAAAACAGTCACCAGTTCGCCGCGTTCTGCGGATGTAACCTGACCGATTTGCTTTTCTCCACGTGCTGCTACTACCTTTGGTGGGTTGTGTGCAGTTGTGAAGCCCGTTTCATCACAATTGTAGATGCGGTCCGGAGTTAGCTTGTATCGGTCGTAGACACTTTTCAGGTTTGAAAGGAAAGCATCGACGTTGTTCTTATTGAAGCTTGTTGCCCGACCCAGACTGGTCGCTTCTGGCGATCGAAGCGATAGCTCGGGATGGCGGTCCATAAAGCCCATAAACCAGTCTCTTCCAGCTACCTTGTTCTGTTCCCATGACGCCGGGCACTTCCTCTTTAAGGCTGTTGCAAACTCGTACGCCAGTGAACGAACTTGCATTCTCGTAAGCCCATAATGCATTTTGCTTGCTTTCAGCAAATATTCTTTCAAGAGTACTTCATCTTCTGTTGTGAAGACCATTCCGCAGACCAAATTGGACTTGAACATGATGCCACCTGTGTCACCGCATTCTCTGTACTTCTTCACTGCTCGGCCAAGCGATGATTTTGATATTTCAAAAGCTTCTGCTACGTCTCTTATACTTTTCTTTTCATCGCACACCAATCTCACAGCATCCAGGATCAAATTGTTCGATGTTTGAGCTCTGTCGGGATGCTTCCTCTTGTAAACCCGCGGCATCTTCCTGAAAATGGAAATGGATCAAAAATTGGCAAATTTAAATATTCACGCACACCAAGCACGCTTAACGTCCTTGCATGCACGTAGCAGCACTCATATTGCTGCCTATTATTCACGTGCTTATTCCGGGCTTCTCGCAAATGTGTACAGTAATCACACCTTTTTAGTGGAGAAACATTGCATTTTATGATGCCCCGTTGGTTTAGCGCGTCTTAACGTCAAGTGTCGCAGAAACAGCCTGTCTGTTATTTAACATCACGGCACCAAGCATTTGTACACTTTAAATAACAAATAAAAAAATAACTGCTTTCGGAACTAAAGCGGCGCAGCATTGAAGCTTATTCGCTAGACACAGCACCAGCCGTATGGTGGGGAGGAATGGGACACTGTCCCATTCCACCCGCGACTCAAATGTCCCATTCCTCCCCAGGTGGTTCGCCCAACGAAAAATACATTCAATGGCGAAAATTCTCTTGTTAGGGCTAAACTTGTTATTGCATGAAGCACGACCCTAACGCGTGTTTTCGAAGAAAAATTGGTATCAGCATAGGCAGGGCGGTTTAAAACTGAGAGAGGTGTAATTGAGTAAGCGGATACTTACTTTTGACACGTGAAAAACGAGAGTTGTAGTCAGAGAAAGCTCCGTCCGCTGAAGACGGCCACCATTACAGCCAGGCTATCGGTATGCTAGCGCCATCTCGTGAGCAGCCGATGAACGTGTTTGAACTAACTCCTGGAGAGATAAACGAGCTGTCCCATTCCTCCAACCGTCCCAAACCTCCCGACTCTCCCCTATATGGTCGGAAGGTAACAACCATGCAAGACGCCATGCTGCCCCCATGAGCCAGCTAACGATGAGAGCGACGACGCCCGTGGTTGCTTAACGAACCGCTCCGCCAACTCGCCAGCTCGTCCTACTCCTGGTTTAAAACCAGCAACGCGTCGATGCGGGCCGCCACAGCCTTCGTCACAGGGGCGTCCACTTCTAGCCCGGAGACAGGGTGTGGGTGTCGACGCCCGTCCGTCGCCGCGGCCTCAGTGAGAAACTGCTGAAACGGTACTTTGGACCATACAAAGTAATTTGTCGCCTCGGGGAACTGAACTACGAAGTGATGCCCGACAGAACAAGAACAGCATCACGCCGCCTCCTCGACCTTAAGTCGTCCACGTCGTGCGCCTCAAGGCGTACTACGCACGATATGACTGTGAATTGTGATCTTGTGCAACGCTTGATAGGGCTGTGTTTTGCCAGCTTTCGTATTTTCCAATTATTTTGTTTGCCTTGCTCTGTTCTTATTTTTCATTTCACGTGGGATCGAGACGATGCTCATTTTAGAGAGGGAGTAATAGCCAGCCGGCAACAGCCAGGCGGCGCCAGCAGAGTGAGAGCCCACGGTTATACCCTGTCTCGTTGTAACTTGGCAAAGGGTGAACGATAAGCCCCACATTGCGTGCCGAAGACTTCGAAATGCGCGACGTGTACGAGCGCAACCCACACATATTGGAGCATGACGCAGCGAAAAGCCTGATAATTCTTGGGAGTAGAGGCGCGCTCCGGTGATACGCATGCAGTCACGTTCTCATTGACCCGCCAGGTCCGTAGCTTCCGCTGTACTGGCATGTTACGCGATTACGGCTTCCTGGGATACCCAGTATTTCTTGCTTCAGACACTAGGCTAAGCGGCGCCACCAGTGTAAAAGTTCACGTTTGCACGATGCAGCCGCCACACCCAGGGGTACCCAATATTTCTAGCTTCAGTCGCTAGATGGCGCCAAACCAAACAGCATTGCAGGTTGCCTATACCACGCGCGTCGGCAAGCGAGCGCGTGTGTCATTCCACTTCCGGCTCCCGAGCGTGGCGGACATGTTACCAAGAGCTCCGTAGGAGCGGTGAAAACGGCCGCGTCAGGCCGTGGTATTTCTGTTTCTGGATCCCCCTACGATTATCAGGTTATCTTGCCTCCGCTGCCTAACGGATACGTTGTGACCAACGCAGTCTTCCTGCATTGTGATGTGAAAGGACGTCCGTACAAGATACAAGATTTCCGTCAAGAAACGTT
>JABSTQ010006158.1:0-21770 GCA_013358835.2 Ixodes persulcatus
TTCATCTTGTACGGACGTCCTTAACATCACAAGCAGGAAGTTGCGTGTTCAACCCGTAACCGTTGGGCAGCGGAGGCAAGTAACCTGTAACGTCGGGGATCCAGAAACAGAATAACGGCCTGACGCGGCCGTTTCACAGCTGACGGAGCTCATGATAAAGGGCGAAACACATGCGCGTCAAAACTGTCCGATCCGACGTGCGAACGCCGGAAACGGACGTCAGGGCTTTCGTCGTACGGAGGCTACGATAACCCTCGCCCTCGGGGGATCCGTTCCGGCAGTTCGCACGTCGACGCGGCCGTTTTCACGCTCATGTTTCGCGCTAAACACGTCCGTCGCGCTCGGCAGCCGGAAGTGGAATCCATTCGGCCACGGGTGTGCTTGCTCGGAGACGCGCGTGGCAATATTTATTGTAAGCCGCGCCACTCGTGTCGCCTTGTAGTGTGCCGCCGCAGACTGTCGTCGCTAAGGGCGTGAACGAGGGGAACTGATGGTTTAACACGTGCCCCACTGATAACCCCGCCGTCCCCCACTGCAGCTCCGACAAGGGCGACACCGCCGACGTCCTCGGTGAGAGACGTCTTCTTGTCGCAAAAAACAAACAACGAGAGCGAAAGTGTCGTTTTCGTCTCCTGCTTGGGAAAAAGCGGGACGTTCAAATAGGCCCATCCGGTCCCTGGATTGGCTCCATGGTTTTACTCTGCCAGCAAACGGCAATACGCACACACAGATTAGGCCTGCGGGCCGGTGTTTCAAGACCTCAGACGTAGAGGATTTCTCGCGTAAAGTTAAAATGGCTTTGGCTTTCCACAATGTCACTTGAATTTTTTTTTGTGTGTGTGTGTTTCAGGAGCAGAACTAATCATAGAACGCTGCTACTGTGCAAGTAAACCACGCTACAAATTTTTTCAATAAAAATCATATTATGACAGATTACTGCAAAAACGTACTGAAAACAACAACAAATAAAAACCAATTAACTTTGTTTTTTTTATGAAGAGGTTTTCTAATGCGGCGTCGAAAGGTACGACTGATATTTATCCGGATGTGGAGTTGGCTTCCCATCTTTTTCCTCCACCACGACTCGAATGAATGGCCAAAGAGGAGAGGTAGCACATTTCTGCTTCCGGGCAGCAATCGCAGTTAGAGCTTTCGCCGGATGGTGTCGCTTTTATTTGGAAAGGTCATCGCAATCATATTATTCCAATTTCGTTGGTTTCTGTAAAGAGGCCTACCAAGGTTGCCCATAATGGCGTTTCACGCACCTGATGTAGCTGCTTTTGGAGAAGGAGCAAAAGCGCATGTATACTAGCAGGAATTACGAGGGGCGTTCATAAAGTTCGTGTTATTGTCACGAAAGAATAGAGATTCAGCAATGAAACTCGAGTAGGAGTTGAGACTTTCTCTAAATGTTCGCCACCAAAAGTTGCCCACATTTTTCAGCGATGCACCATATGCCGGAGGCCATTGTTATAGAACTCCTCGTTTTGAGTGTTCAGGAATCGCCCCACTTCAACAATCACTTGGTCGCCGTTCTTGAAATGCTTTACTCTTATTTGGCCACACTGGAAGCATCTGCGCCATTTAACCAAAGTGTCATAAACTGGGGCGTTGTCCCCGAACACCGCCACCAGCTCGGAATGAATCTCCTTGGCATTGCTTCCTTTCAAATGGAGAAAACGAATCACTGCATGTGCTTGGCACCGACGGGCGGTGCCATTTTTGTTTCGACTCCTCTAGCGGCTTTTCGAGCTACTATAGCATGCGATGTTTATACTGTGCGGAAACTAGAGGGACGCGCGCTCATGCTGATGCCTGTTTTGTTCCGTTTTTTTCGATTTTGTGTGCCGATAATATGAACTTTATGAACGCCCCTCGTATTAATTGAACCAGAACTGCAGGCATAAACGAACCCTCATCCCTTCCGCAATCTTTTAAAGAGGAGTTCTGACTCTTTTTGAACTAACCAAGTTGAACACATGCTCGGAATACGAATGTTTTAGTCGAATAAAGGTCGCCAAAACCGACATTGAAACTTTCCCGCGCTCTCCAGTAGGTGACATCACATGTATAAAAATATTACTAATAATAATATTGAAAATACAAATAAAATAAAATAATAATATTTATACACTATGTATAAGTTGCAAGTCATTCAGGCATCATAACATAAACGGCAATTTGTGCAATGTTTTTTCGTTGGCGTGTGTTTAGCCAACATTCATTTCTCACCGTCAGACTTCTTGTAAACCGCCGAGATTTGCAACGCCGCATATGGATCAATACTACATCTTAAGTCACATTTTTAGCGTTGCCTCTCAGACCACAAATTTAAAACTTCAGTAACTTCGCGAGAAAAAAACTATTGTGACTCGCAATTGGCGCTACCAAAGTCGGTGACTGACCAAAAATAGTGGACCTTTTAATGGAATATGGGCCTTTTAATTGCTATTTACTTAGCGTTTTGAAATTGCTTCCCGAGGCGCTAGTCTCGTTAAACAAAAAGTTGGGGACAAAGTTTGCGGAGCGCTCCTATTGTAATTTTGCGGCAATGGCGTAACGGTGTAGCAAGTATCCAATTCACGCGCTCCGGAAACTCCAGCCCCAACACTGCTTGACAATTCTAGAAGTTTCTGTCTGCGTGAACATCGAAACACGTATAAGACCGTCGTACGTGTTGTTCGTCCTTTTTTGCGGAGATATGACTTTCTACTGCGCGCTACGCCTGCGAATGGCGAACGCTGCGCTCCATAAGGACGTGCGGCCCATAAACTATTATTAAGCAGGCAAACATGCTAATGGCGCTTGCGAGAGAGAAACATCTGAAGAGAACTGAAATGATGCTTACTTAAAATCTACAGACACTCCAAATTGTGTCGAGCCTTGTTTGTTGCTTTCGGCGAATTTAGTAAACCAGTCGAAGGGCGCTGGCGACATGTCGTAGAATGAGCCCCTTCCCGGGGCGTAGAGGGAGTCGAAGAAGATGAAGTCGCACACTCCGTCCTTTGGACCAACCGTCGTGGCCTCTGTCCACGGGCCAAGCACGCAAATGACAGGCTTTCTGGCCATTGGCTTTTCTGCGCGGAAGGACCGAGATATTTCATAAACCCGCTTCCCAGTCAATCGCTTTTCCTAGGTTAGGCCCTAGGGCCAGATCAAAGCGTTCGTAAGGCAGAAAATATTGAAACAGAACTTTAAATCTCGCGTATTTTGTCTTTTTTTTTTTTTTGCTGCCTTTGAATGCAATACGTTTTTTTTTTTCAGTTTCATTTTGTGTAACTTTGAGCAATGCATGGGCCGTCAAAGCTGTTAACCCTAAAGGGTGCAGAGACACGTCAAGCTTTGTTTTTCAGCTATTGCTTTTTGCGACTATGGGGTTAATAAAACTTAAATTTAATTGAAGTAAAACTCACAAATTACTGCAGAACGCACTTGCCATCATCGTGCCAAAACAACCAATAAAGTATATGCCGACAATAGCACAATAGCTAATTCAGGCATAGAGAAAGAGGATCGATTTCCATCATTAAGGACAATGAACAACACTCTCCTTCAGTGACAACTCCCACCAAGATGTTTCTCCCGTTTTGAGGTCACGCGGCTATTCGAGGAGAGAACCACGCCAGGGGGCGCAACTGAGCAGCAAGTGAATGACACGTGATACCCGGTATGTGAGGATGCCCGGTTCGTTTCCATGGCGGGCGCCATAGCGGAACGGCCTGGTTGCTTGCTTTCGGACGCAGCGTCGTGGTTCGTTATGCGGAGCGCGAGTGTCGTCTGCTTCGTCTTTCACAGGTTGTGGTGACGTCAGAAAGACGCCGAGCTCTAATTGGCTCTGGGGACAGTGGGTAGACCTGAAGGCAACTTACTTTGACGTCTTCCCACACTACCCACACTCCTTCAATCGAAGTCAATCGGAGCTCGGCGTTCTGACGTCACCACAACCTCTCAAAGAGGAAGCAGTCGACACTCCGCATTGTTTTCTCAGCGGTGACACAACATACCCGACCGAAAAAACTATTGGGGAGGAGATCGAACAGTCACGCCTCTAGCGGTGCGCTTCAGCTGTGGGGACAACAAAGCGTATTTTCTTGTTTGTTTTTGATCCGAGAAATCGAAGATGACGATTCGAAGGCCACTCCTCGTGCGACCAAAGCACTGGTCAGAGCGAAGCGCTCGTGCCCAGACCGTGCTTGGCCAGGTTCAATTTCTTTGTTATGCTGTGTTGGTAAACACCGGGCTGTGGGGACAACAAGCTCGATAAAGCGCCCCCTATAGTTCGATCTCCTGCCCAATAGCTTTCCATCCGAGAGAAAAACAGGGGAGGTAGAGATTGTACCAAAACATGGCAAAAAAGACCGGGCGAGCGAAATTGCTGGGCTCAAACCACTTATCAGACGGCTTCACGACGAATCGGGTTGTATGTTGCAATATGTTTCGCTTTTCTTCGCGAGTGCCTGTTTCGCTCCCCGCACGGATTCCACTAGCGGGACCTGGCGCCAACAATAATCCGCCTTTCCTTTTTCCCCGCACCCGAATTTCCTTCTCCGTGTCGTCCGTGTCACCTGTCGCGCTGCAAAGTTGACAGAATGAACAGTCCTCTTTATGATGTCCGAAACGAAAGAACTCTCAACCAATCCAGTCCCGAGGATCCCACATTTGAACGAGTCTTGCCTTTCTTACAGTGCAGTAGATGCGGCGTTGTGTTGTTATCCAGAAAAAAAAAACAACCTATGCTATAGTGGCGTAGCCAGGGGTGATAGGGCTTCAGCCCCACTCACAACCCCGCCCCCCCCCCCCCCCCCCCCAGAAAAACAAAAATCCAGCCGACACTAAAATATACAAAGTATTTTGAACCCTCCTCCACCTCCTCCGCACTCCAAGTCATGGCAATCCAACCGCCCCAAGCCGCCGCCCCCCATCCCGGAAAAGGTTTTTTCCATTATGGAGGTTTTACTATCTCGCCTACGGGTAGGCACTTTGGGAATTCTTTTTTTTTTTTTTACAGCCAAGCTGTTGATGGCTAGCGTCCCGTGGATTTTTCGTGTGCGGCAACAAAAATGATGTCACAGCTTCGTGACGTCACGACTTTGGGGACGTCATATTTGGCTGCAACAAAACTGACGTCACGACCGTGTCGCGGGACGTCAATTTCCACGCTAAATCTAGCGCGAAACTTTTCCCGCAAAATTTTGCGCGGAAAATGACGTCACTACTACGTGTCGCGTGACGACGATTTCTCCATTAAATTTAAGCGGGAAAAATTTTCCGCTAATTTGGCAGGGAAATTTTTCCGCTACATTTAGCGGCAAAAATGACATCACGTGACCTCAACACAAATTCAGTTTCCCCGCTAAATTTATCGGGGGAATTTTAACCCTAAGTTTTGCGGGGAAATTTTAACGCTAAATTTGGCGCGGAAAGTTTTCCTCTAAATTTAGCGGGGAAATTGGCGCCACGTGCCCTCAACACCAATTCAGTTTCCCCCTAAATTTAGTGGGGAGAATGACATCACGACTTGGCGTCACTTCACCCATGAACAAATTCAGCGTCACGAAAAGAGGAGGAGGGAATAAATGTTGCTAAGGTTGAAGCTTGGGCGAGGGACGCGCACCGCCCCTTCTTTGTCATTGGGCCCTGCGCTTGCATGCCTAGTTTCCTTTCCGCCGGCTTGCGGTCCCGCCACGCGTGTCTAGTTTCCTCCGGCTCCAAGGAGCGGCGTTAGTCCTCGACATGTGTGTGCGTACCGTTCGTCACGATAATCACCGATCGAGACAATAAAGGTGTTTGTATCTTTGTTCAAAATTTTCTGTCACGTCTGTGTGGTGTGCTAAAGAGCTTTGCTGGTCATCCATCTTCACAAAGTGGAATGGCTCATCATTTTAGAGCGCGGTTCTTAGGCGGCTGGAGCGCGGCTGGGGCGGCGTCACCGTTGCCATCGGCGTAACCGCGCGTTGCATTATGGGACGCTCTCCATAATGACGTCACACGTGATGTCACGAAGGTCTGAAGGGAGGAGGAGGTAATTTTTCGGCTAAATGTAGCGTCAAAAATTCACCATAAAATTTAGTAAAAATATTTCCGCGCAAAATTTAGCCGAAAAAGTTTCCCGCTAAATTTAGGGGGAAATTTTTTCACTACATTTAGTGGAAAAGGTTCCCCGCTAAAAGAGAAAAATTTTCACCTCTAAATTTAGCAAAAGAATTTCCCCGCTAAATTTAGGAAAAAACAAATTCCCGCTAAATTTAGGAGAAAAAATTACCTCCAAGTTTAGCGGGAAACTTTCGCCGCTAAATTTAGAGAAAAACAATTCCCGCTGAATTTACCGCTAAAATCCTCTGCTAAATTTAGCGGAAAAACTTCCCCGCTACAGCTAGTGGGGAAAATTTTCCACTAAACTTAGCGGATAAAATTTCCCGTTAAATTTAGCGAAAAAATGTCCAATCTAAATTTAGCGGGAAAAATTCCCCGCTAAATTTGACGGAAAAATTTACCCGCTAAACATAGCGGGGGTTTTTTCCGCTGAATTTAGCGGGAAAGGTAGCGAAAACTCCCCGCTCATCGGGAGGGGAGCCGGAGAGTAGGGGGAGGAGGGGCATACCTTCCCCTCCGTATCTTCCCCTCCTCCTCAAGAAATGCGTTCTAATTCGGTGTTACAGGGAGTTGTAAACATCTCATTTTTTCATTTTTTTCATGCAATAAAAGGTTTCGTTGTTGAACGTTTATGCTCAATTCTACGAGTGCTTTCATTATTCTAGACGGTTTATGGGCAGCAAGAAAAAAATGTCATATAACGTCCCAAATCACTGGCTGTGATTCTATGGTTTGTTGCGTTTTATTGACAGTAGTTATAACTGCACCAGAGTGCTTTCTTCACTCGCAGGTAAGATATAAAAAAATCCAACATCTTTCATTTCAATTATGTTGACATTACGGTCATCACAAAACATCACCATCTGTGCAATGTTTCAAATGAATGTCATTGAAGCGTAAGCTGCCGATCACGTGGGCTAAACAATGAGCGTCTGCGTTTTCAGATTGGAAGCCATTAACAACCCGGGCTTGAATTGCGATCCTTGAGTTGCTCTACTGCTGCACACAAGATGACATTGACAAGTGGATGAAGGAATGCCCAAGACAATGGGCCTCCTGCGTTCCCCAGGGCCGGTTTGCTCATCTTGCGGCCGCGGCCGCGGCTGCGGCCAAGAGGGATTTTTCTGTCACGTGACCAGCTCCATGGGGACAAGGAAGTACCTGGCGTCCCTGCCTAATAACGGAGAAATCTGTATCGCTTCAAGCACAAAAGCCTAATTTCACTCGCAGAAACTGACTCACGATCATCTGGTGGGCTAGTTGGTTGATCATTATGTTGAATTAACAGCGCAAAAACGACAAGGAAGGATAGACAAGGGAGACAATATAGAGCGCTGAACCAACAACTGACGTTTAATGAAAAGGAGAAAGAGGAAAAAGAGCCCAAGAATTCTTTTAGAACATGCATGATGAAAACCCGCAAAAATATATGCTATAGCTTGAGTTGCCTGAAAATGAATTGCTAAAAAACCCTAAGCTTTAAGCTGCTCACTTAATTGACTTTTTGGAAACGATTGAGCAGTGGACGACGTGCATAGAAACTCCGGTAGAAAAAGGAAAAAGAAAAAAGAAAAGAGAAAAGAAAAAGAAAAGGGAAAAATGAAAAAGAACAAAAAAAGAAAGAGGAAGTTTACGTTTAAAATATCCACAGAAGCTAAAGATCGTTAAATGTCGCGGCTTAAAAAACAAATTTCTTTTGGCGACAAGGCCACGGACGGCGCGCTTACGCAGGCATCCCCAGTGGACAGAATAACCTGTGCCTCGTAGAGCTCGCGAGTTCGTCGTTCCCCGAAACGTTTCAGGTTTTTTGTTTTCCTGAACAAGGCGGAGCACTGGCAATCCCTGACATGTATGTCCAAGTGGCCTGCTGGCGACAACTTTAGTGACACGGCATGTTTTCTTAGGCGATCGTTGACACACCTTCCTGTCTGACCCACATACACTTTCCCACAAGAAAACGGTATTTCGTATATGACTGCACATTGGCAATCGACGTATCTTTGTTGATGCTGAACTCCGCACACACCCTGTTGCTGCTGCTTGTTGTTAATTTTCGGACACAACTTATTTAGTTTGTCCGGTGCAGGCAACACGACTTTGACGATAAACATTGATGCTATCTTCTTAAGGTTGTGGGAAATGCGGTGAATGTATGGAAGCACAGCCGGTCGGATATTTGTGTCTGCTTGTATCTTCTGTCGTCCGCGTGAGGTGATAATGGACTCGGCGACGTCATACAAGATGGAACTTGGGTAGCCAGAATCTTGAAGACGCTGCACTTGATCATGAAAGCTTTCCCCCGCTGAATGTGCACAGGATTTATTTAGCGCCGCATTTAGAAAGTTTTTTTTTACGATTCCTCTCTTAATAATCTTCGAATGTGCCGAATCGTATTGCAGGAGGCCTTTCTTGGACCTTGGAGCGTACTTCCAACAGGTATGATGTTCAAAGAAAGACAGACGTAGATCCAAGAATTGAAGGACAATGTTCACCGGTAACTCATGTGTAAACTTGAGCCCTTGTCCTTTTTCAAAAAAGGTGGATTGTATGGTGTCAAATATTTGTAATTCATTGTCTGCCGGGCGTTCTGTGAGGAGAACCAGGTAGTCGTCGACGTACCTAAAAATACGGGAAACTTGGCTGAGGGGAAGGGCATTAGCTATTGCCCGATCACACTGCGATAGAAAAATATCGCAGAGGACCGGAGCCACGCACGACCCTATACAAATTCCTTTCTTTAGCAAGTAAGTCTTGCCCTCAAACGCAACGACCGTGGCAGAAAGGTAAAATTGCAAAAGTTCTAGAAATGATTCTTCCGAAATTCCACATTCGTTTTGAAAGGACGTGGTTCCCTTTGCCTCAATACACTCTTTGACGGCTGCAAATAATTTTGAATGTGGGATCGAATAAAACAGGTCTTCCACATCAAGCGAAAATCCGTACCTGACTGTCGATGTATCCTGCTGAAGGTACTGTATAACCTCCTCGGAGTTTGGTATCAGAAATGGATCATTCAGTACGAGGTTAGAAAGGAGACGGAGTAAGAAGCGTGACATCACCCCTTGCCATGATCGTTTTCAGTGACAACGACCTGAAAAGGACAACCGTCCTTGTGGGATTTGGCTGTGAAAAACATGTCTAAATTATCTTTTTTGGTAGTCAATATCAGCTTCTTCATTCACATCAACTCAAGCCTGGTGCACAGTTGGAGCGCCATGGCCTTCACCTTTTTGGTTTTGACTTCTAGATGGTTAAAGTTCTTGTGTATGGCGACTCCTGCTTTTTCCAGGTAGTTTGTCCTCGATATAACCACAAAGCCCCCTTCCTTATCAGACACCAGCAGGTTTAAGTCGTTTGCGATGAAGTATTCAACTAAACGAGACATGTTCATCATCCTTTGACTGCCATATGACATAGATCGTAAGAGCACGTCGACACTATCCTCAATACATCGGGTTCTTTCACTTTCGTGAGCCTTTATTAGCTATGTCATGGATGTTAGACAACAGCTGCACTCTTTGGCGTTTTGAAGCTGTGCAAAATTTCGGTCCTTTTTCAAGTATCTTGCTTAATTCTACGGGTAGAATAGCATCTCCCACCAAGGCCACTCTTTCTCCTTTGCGTTTGGTGTTTTGTACTCGGAGGCCTTTTATGTGTGGTACACAAGACGCCCACATGAATTCCGTTGCCCTACTTGCTGCATCCAGGAAGGACCTGTGTCGTCGCCCTTGGCCACCACCAGAATCCCCTCCGCCAGCAAGCACCCAGAGGCACGTTCGGTAATACCGTACTTGCCTCCAGAGCTCAGCGCGGACGATCTTGCAGATCCTTCTGGCATGATGGTGGGATGGTCTTGCTGAGCCGAACACACCGCATGGCTTCCTCTTTCTCCTTTTCATTAAACGTCAGTTGTTAGTTCAGCGCTCTATACTGTCTCCCTTGTCTATCCTTCCTTGTCGTTTTTGCGCTGTTAATTCAACATAATCAGCAGAAACTGACTGCAGGGATTTTAAATTGGATTCCAATTGACCACCTCTTTATACAATAGGAGCCGCAGGTAAAGTTATGGCCAGGGAGGGTCAATATGAGCCAAAATAAGGAAAAAACTACGCGAGATAAAAGCGGTGGCAGTATATTTATATACCTCCACCAGCGTCGGCGGCTCGCGCCTTCTGCTGTGGTCGAGAGGTTAAAGCGTCGGTACTTGTCGTCGCGGCGTGAAAGTTCCGGGCTCAAATCGCGCTCGGAACTTTTCTTTTTGTGTGCATTTTGCGCGTGTCTCACTTTTTAATTGTGATCCTTTTTACGAATCATCCACTTGCATTACTGCGCCTTACACTGTTTTTACTCCTAGTCCCGCCTGTTCAATTGAAACACCGGGAAGAAAAAAAAAAGATCAAGGCAAGTTAACGCGCTAATCCAATCGTTTCATAATGCTCATTAAAAGGAAACCAAGGTCACAAGATCGGTATGGCTTTCACACAAACGGAGCCGAAACAAGCATCCTTTCCCCAGCAACTACAATTTTATGTGTTTTTAAATATACAATGCTCTTGCTACGACTCCATTTAATAACATAAGCAAAAAGAAAAAAAAAAGACTAGCGGCTCTGGATGCATTGATTGAGCGAAGTCATACAGGTAAGGCAGCAAGTCAAACGTCTCAGAAAGTAGTAAAACCGAAATAAAAGAGATCAGACTTTTACTTGCATGGAATGTGATAAAAGGTATATTTTTACTCTTTACATTTTGCTGTGGCAATCGTTTTGTAATATTAACACATTACTTGTTGAATTCTAGTTAGAATGGGAGACGATCACAACCGAATTCAAAAATGAATCAGGCGTCGATATCGCAAACCATCTCTCTAACGCAAACACCTAAAATGAATTTGGATCAACAAATGGAATTAGTTAGAGCAGTTGGAAAACGGAAACAACAAATTCTAGAGAAATTCAGCAGCACACTTACCTGGCGAACGAAGAGACGGGCATGGGAAGATATTGTCAACTATCCGCGGAGTGTACGGCAGATGCAGGAGGCGTGGCGGAAATTTGTAAAGCCAGCCAGAGACATGTATGCGCTCTTCCGAAGTCATGAACAACGAACTGGTGAGTCAGAACTACCCGCCCAATGATTTTATAGCGCTCATAGGGCCCGGTCTACATTGTTAGTGGGAGTGCAGTCAAATACAAAAAAATAGTTTCTGGCGCGATTTGAACCCGGAACTTTCACGCCGCGACGTCAAGTAGCGGCGCTCCAACCGCACGACCACAGCAGAAAGCGCGAGCCGTCGGCGCTGGCGCAAGTATATAAATATACTGCCACCGCTTTTATCTAGCGTGGTTTTTTTTCTTTATTTTGGCTCATATTTACCCTCCCTGGCCGTACCTTCACCTGCCGCTCCTACAGTATCAAGGGGCGGTCAATTGGACCCAAGTTGAAAGTCCCTGCAATCAGTTTCTGCGAGCGAAATTAGGCCTTTGTGCTTAATGCGATACGGATTCCTCCGCCATTAGGCAGGGACGCTAGGTACTTCCTTATCCCCATGGAGCTGGTCACGTGACAGAAAAATCCCTCTTGGCCGCAGCCGCAGCCGCAAGATGAGCAAACCGGCCCAGGGGGTGCTGCGAAAAGGGACTTGTTAGGCCTTCTTTTGGGTAGTACAAACTTTAGCGTCTCAAACTGTCACGCATGCAGAAGCGTGCCAGCTCTCCTGCCGAGCGCGAGATCACGATGAAAATACAAAGAAACAACAAAAATTCGAACGCCGTCAAAGCTAAGACGCTAAGCGCGTGAGCCAAGAACAGCCGTTCCGCACGTTCCAAAGTAGACATGACAAAGAAAAAGAAAAATTAAAGCGTCGCTTCACAGGTGTTTTGACGTCACCACCCAGAGATAAGAGACCCGTACCCTACAGGTGGTGTCATGAATTTGACACTTTTGGTTGTCTTGCGGCGTTGAGTCTGGCCGATTTCTGGCGTCCAAAAGTGTTTTTTCGTTCTTCAGGACCAGACAGAATTAAAAAAGCTCAACCAACGTGCCATAAGTAGTGCGAGGCTCAATCAAGTGAGCTTGTACTACCCAAAATGAGGGCGCTACAGTTTGTTCAAAGCTTCAGCGCAGGAGGCCTATCACCGCAGAGGCCACGAGACCTTTCTCGCAATTTGCGAGTTGGTGAGATGCTCTCACCAAAATATTGTCCGATAGCAGGGGCCAAACATTTCTTATTGATTGATTACGCGCGTCAAATGAGAAGCTATGACGCCACATCCAATCCGCAGCCGAGAATGCTCTCGTTCTCATCTTGATAAAATCGCAACCCAGAGAGCAACGTCACGTTCGCGTCTCTTGTAGTTGCATGCACCTTCTTCGACGGTTGCTATTTCGGAAGTCTGTTTTGTAGCGTGAGCTACACTGGCCGAGGTTGAGCAGTTTCGCGTGGCTCGCATAATGAGCCGTGCTCCGTGCTGCGCAAGCGCGAGGAGCAGTGACGTCACACGGCGCACAGCTGGCGCGCCGGAGCCGCCGCCGCCACGCGCTTCGCCGCCACCGCGCGTGCCTCGCCGGTCTTCGCATTCCAGAGGAGTGACGTCATAGCCGCGACACACGCGAGCAGACGCCGAGGGAAGCTATACAGACGCTAGTTTACGCCCGTGGAGTGTACATGATGGAACGCTAGGACGCCGCTTCACGTCACCATTAAATGGTCGCGTCTCGCGGACGCTATCGGAAGCGCTTCTTTTGCGATCGCGTCTCGTGAACGCTACAGCTCCCCCTGGCCGAGAGAAACAGACCTATAGCCATGGAAAAGGAGAGCGAAATTGCTCCTCAGCGGCGCAGAAGAGCGGCGAAGCTTAACTCGGATCCCAAAGTAGTTGCCCGGCAATTAGCGGTTCAGCGTAGGAAGACCAAAGAGAAGAAGGCTAAACGTGCCGCGGAGACATCGGAGCAAAGGGAGGAATGTCTAGCAAAGCGGCGTCACCAGGGCCGGTTTGCTCACCTTGTGGCCGCGGCTGCGGCTGCGGCCAAGAGGGATTTTTCTGTCACGTGACCAGCTCCTTGGGGACAATGAAGTACCTAGCGTCCCTGCCTAATGCGGAGAAATCCGTATCGCTTCAAGCACAAAAGCTTAATTTCACTCGCTGAAACTGACTGCAAGAACTTTCAACTGGAGTCCAATTGACCGCCCCTTTATACTGTAGGTGCGGCAGGTAAAGTTCCGGCCAGGAAGGGTAAATATGAGCCAAAATAAAGAAAAAACCACGCAAGATAAAAGCGGTTGTAGTACATTTATATACCTCCGCCAGCACCTGCAATTCTCGCCTTCTGTTGTGGTCGGGGATTCTGCTTCCGGTGCTCGCACCGTACGGTCGCATAATCATGCTCTCCTCAGGAGCGGCGAAAACGGCCTCGGGCGGCCGCGGTTCTTTTGTTGTCGATGGCGCGTCATCGTCCGGCGAGTACAAGGTGGTCCTACCACCTATGCCTACAGGATCTACGTGTTTGAACTCTGTGCTCCTGCACTGCGACCTTAAGGGTCGCCCGTACCGGATTGAGGACTTCCGAGAGGAACTCCAACGTATTGCCGTCTTGAGCGACATCGTAGCGCTCGGCGCTTTTCAGATGAACCATGTGTGGCTAGCGACGCTTCGGACTTCGGAGGCCAACGAACGCCTGGTGAGCAGCAAGGAGCTCGTCGTGAAGAACCTACGCTGCGTCATCATCGACCCGAGCAAAACCGAGGTACGTGTGCGTTTGCAATGGGTTCCTTTTCACGTTCACGACGACGCCGTGCGTAGGCTTTTAGAACCGTACGGCAAGGTGATTGAAGTCGGCCGGGAGATATGGCGAGTCGATGGGTTCCAAGGAGTCGAATCAACGACGCGTTTCGTTCGCATGACGCTGAAGAGTGGCCTCGCCCCTGACGACATGCCTCACCAGCTGCGGCTTCACGGCGCGAACACCCTCATTGTCATACCAGGCAGAGTGCCCGTATACCTGCGATGCAAGCGCGCCGGGCATATCAGACGGGAGTGTCGTGTGCCAAAGTGCTCGCAGTGCTTTCGCTTCGGCCACAATAAAGAAGAGTGTATGAAGACGTACGCTGGCGTCACCGAGGTACAGGCGCTGGAGGAGCATACGGCTTTCACGATGGACACTGAAGAGGCCGAGAAAGCCGCGCGTGGTTCGGGGTTCGACGCCCCATCGTCTACAGAGCAACATGGGAACCCTTACAAAAATGTCATATATGGACTTATATTAAAAAATACAGATATGAATATATAAGGAATTGGGCAGATATGGCCCGATATGTATAATCAGGCCGTATCTGGATGGATATAGTCATATCTGCCCAATTCCTTATATACCCATATCTGCCCAATTCCTTATATAGCATATATATACTGCTTTATATGATCCCGTGTTTGGGCCTGGCAAATAGGGTACCCACCCCATATAAAGCAATTTTCAAGTGAGGCTCCTTCTAGTTTCACATGAAAATTATTGCCATGGGGCAGGTACCATACTTTCCAGGTCCAGACATGGGATCATATAATGCAGTTCTATGAATATCCACAAAATATACATTTTACTGCTATCCCACACTGCCAAACGTGTGTTTAGGTAGATATATCTACAGAATAGGCCACTGACTAATCTTTATTGGCCTGGATCGGAATTTGTCATTTTGACAAATATGTATGCTACAAAGATAGAATGCAGGCGATCGCTAGTTAGGAAACATTGTAACATATCATTCGACGTCGGAAAGTCACAGCCCTTTGGCGGGATTGGTTGTCGAGGGAGCAGACCGAGAATATGGTTTGCAAAAAAAGTTTTATACATAAAAGCGCCAAAACTCTAAACAAGTACTTCCCCCGTTCAAGAAAAAATGATAAGAAACAAAACTGTAATATAGCACGGACAACCATTAAAATAGACTAAAAATGTAATAGCACAAACACACCTATTAAAATAAAACAAACGGAAGGCAACAATTAAGCTGTAAACTATACGAAAGTTCCAAAGTCGTTGATTCCTACTCACAGAGTCACAGTTCTGATTCAACTCTCCGGTCGAGCACAGCAGTTTTGACAAGGGCTTGCTTGCTAGCCTCGTCGTTGAAGTCCTTCCTTGCACCGTGTGATGTTCAAAGTCCCCCAGTCGCTCCTCGCTGGCCTTGTCTTTCCGTTCGGTCGCCAAATCATCCCGTGTGATTAACACGCCGCACACACACACGCACACAGACACCGTTGTTTGCCGGAAGCAATAAAAGATGAAAAGGTCATTACTGCTCCTTGAACACGACGAGGTCACCACTGTTTCCCGGACTAGAAAATGACGAGGGCATCATATATTTAACTAAAACCTCATAAAAGTTAAAAATAACATAATGAACACATAAGAAACAAAAACACAAAGGACTAAATCATGAGAAAAAAAAATGAAATAATGAACACAGAAGTAAAAAGAATAAAAACACGAAGGACTTAGACAGACAGCCACATTTGTTCAGTTAACAATGACGTTTAATTCTGATAAAAAATATTCCTGCTGCGCTAAAGACCACCAATATGGTGTGTAAACTAGGCGACCTTGAGCAAAGCAGGAATATTTGTGATCATAATCAAATGTCATTGCGAACTCAAAAAGTGTGGCTGCCTGCGTAAGTCCTTCGTATTACTATTTTTCTGAATTCCGTGTTCATTATTGTGGCTGTTTGGGACCAGGCGGAACTTGGTGGTGCTTTTTCCATTCTGACCTTACTTCGGACAGCTTCGTACCCATAGAAAAACCCACTAGCCTCTCTGCATAATCCCACTCCTTCTCAAAAAAAAGAAAACAATGTGTGTATGTTTATACAGTCGGAAGTTAGTTTGCCTCAGTGGGCGTCTGCTGTCTCAGCTGTAGGTGAGTAATTTAGCCAGCGTGGTACAACCGCTAGCCTGAGGTCTTTAACGCGCACCACGCAGTAGTGATACACAACCGCACGCCGGTACGATGCTCATCCAGATCGAAACGGGCAGGGGCGGGGATCCACTCCTCCTCCTTGGAGATACCCTCCGTGTATGCTGTAATTGGAAGAAAAAAATAAACACAAGAATTAGCCCACATACACATTATTAGCAACATTGCTTTGTAATAATTTTTCTAAATAGGCCCCTGGCTCAGGACCAAAACAACACAAGACTTTTTTTTTGTGCGATGTATAGTTTTGGCACAAACGATTTGGCCCGCATTTCGCTGAACATACCCTGTATAATATAACCTTAAAGTTAGGGTGACCCTATTCCTCAAGGTAGAAAACGGGACATCCCAGCCAGTGGAAGAAGGGGTACTAAAGATATAGATTGGTCGAAAAAAATTAATGAAAGAACTGCTCTTATTTCAAAACAATACCATATTGCACTAATGCCTCAGGGCCTAGGGAACAGTCACACTCACGGTTCAGTTGCATGCACTCATTTGGAAGGTCCTGCTTCGGGTCCATTGTTGGTGTGGGAGTATTTTGCCGACAACCGAAGTTTCCTAAGCAGGACTTTATCCGGCAAGACTCGGTTGTAAAAGTCTTCCCACATATATATGTGAAGTTCAATCACACATGAGTGCTATATCCGGTAGCTCAAGAAATATTTCTACACTCGCGTCTTCGCGAGAGAATGAGTGTTTGTGGGCAAGAACAGTTCTAAATCTTACTCTCTTGGTAAATTTTTGTAAGCACATACGGTAATTTTTGTAAGTACCTACGGTAATTTTTGTAAAATATACTTGTAACGAGTAGACATAGTTGCGGTTCGCTTTAACTCACATGGTTCTTTATTGGGACAAAAAACGGGACATGGTTCTTCATTGGTGCAAAAAGACGGGACGGCAGAAGCGGACCTCAAAAACGGGACTGTCCCGGCCAAAACGGGACGTCTGGTCACCCTACTTAAAGTGCACCATTACGATTTCGGCGTACTTTACACCACCATTGTGCTTCCTATGTGCATGACATTTAAAAGCCAAATCCTCGAACACTTCACAATAATTGATGCTTATTAAGCCGTGTGCTTTATGAGGGGCCCTTAGGTTTAAAGCATCCGAAGTGCGCGTCCGTCTGCATTTGCACAGTATACAGAAGAGGGGAGAATGCGGCCGGGACTGCTGCTTTCACTCCTTTCAGCATATAGCTCAAGGATTCCCTAAATATTGCTTATAGAGGGCATTTCACTGCGCAGAACGTAAAAAGACAAGCTTGAAGGTCGCACAGGCAGTCTAGAAAACCGATTACATCGCGTTATTTTTTTCTTTGCGCCATAAAACGTTGTGTAATCATAATCATATCATCAATGGGACTACAGAAGGTTGCATTAAAGTTCCCAATTGGGTCTGTTTTATACTGCACAGCCACTGTCTGTACACAAGTCAACTAGCTCTACACATACCGCTCAGCACACCACTGCTAGGCTGAATCAGATAAGTGTCACACTTGCCAAGCTTGAAGTACAGTCGTGATCTATACGAAGGTGAACAAGCAATCATCGACTGCCCAGTACAGGGAGCATCATGCAGCAGCTGACTTGCTCTCCTTTTCAAATGCCTTGCGAACCAAGTGTGGTAAGTCGTCTGATAAGGAGAGAACGTCACCATGGACAGCACTGAGCAGTTGATACTCACCTGTCTACCTTCATATGTATCAAGTCTCTACCTGGCCGAAGTAGCCAGTGTGTGTGCAGCACGAACGGCTGTATTGAAATCTCAAGAGGATAAAAGTTCAGAACAGGCTTGGTAAGGTTTCACATTGCAAGTATGCCCATGCAAATTTCACTTTCTAAAACATAAAAATGCATTTTAAATTGTCACCCAGGACAAGCTGCTCTTACACAGCTGTATATATAAGGCAGCTTACCATCAACAACCTTTGCAGACTGCCATGGACTGGAACCTTGGCGTAGTCGATGCTAGCTTCTGTTCGGCGAGGGCTGCACTCAGTAGAAAGGTGAAAAATGTGCTGTAGATCATGTGAAACAACCAAACAAAAGCAATCCCAGCATGCACAATTCGCTTGAGGCACTGACAAATAAAAATCAAAGGTTGGGTCAATTATGTTAACGCAATATACTTCAAACACGTACCATGAGTGCTGGCAAGATATTTGCTGCCTTCAATCTAGATAAGCTTGTAAATTTACATGCTAAATAACAAGTAACTTAAAAGCTGAAATATATTTCGATGGAACTACAAAAACCGAAGACTAGCTCTGCAAATATAGTGCTATCTATACTTCGTTTCACGTTATGTGCGAGCAAAGTCAAAGCTAGAAGCGCGAGCCCAACGCTCTGAGCGTTCCGGCTTCGCACGTGCGCTCGTGCAGTACAGGCGCTGTTACAAGCAGCATGCTCGCGCTTGTAGCGTCGGCTTCGCTCGCACATAAGGTGAAACGAACTATAGTACACCATAATTGAGTAGAATCGGATTACAGCGTCCCCCTTACAAAGACTGGAGCAAAACAAGTATAGACTCTGCCGTGCCACTACAACATAAACAATGGTATTGTGATCTCGTGGAGATCAGAGTTCGGAACAAGTGTGACAGGCTTTGGCACGACAAATATGCCAATGTCATTATTCATTTTTGCATAATCTACGGAGACAGTGCAGGGAAACAATCACACACCAGATACTCAAAAAGACAAGCACACGCGCTGAACTTATAACACTTGTTTATTCGACTACTTCATTCTCTCTTCAACGTCTAGGTTGACACTCCAGATCGTGATAAGCAGAAGAAATAGCACGAAATACAAGAAAAAAACGAAAGACAAGAGAAGAGAAAAGGAAAAGACAAACGAAAAAAGTAAAAAACGAAAAAGAAAACCCTTACAATTCATCCCTCTCCCTCACCGCTATCGTTTAGATAGAAATTGGAGCTCTTTGGTCGACAGCGCTATAGAAGGACTACTTGCACACTTGTCCTTCAGATGCTCTATTCCTTGCGCTTTCATTATTTCTCTTGTCAGTGTGTCTCAAACCCTATCTATTACGGAACAAGTTTCAAAATGTGCTACACAACCACAATCCGGACAGTAGATTCCCAAATGTCCAGCGACAACTCGATGGGTATTATAAAAATGCTCCCTTAAACAATCATTCAAACACCCGCCAGTCTGGCCTACATGCTCTTACCACACAACTTATGTAGACCAGACTGGCAGGTGTTTAAATCATTGTTTAAAGGAGCATTTTTATAACACCCACTGAGTCGCCGCTGGACATTTGGGAACCCACTGTCCGGACTGTGGTTGTGTAGCACATTTTGAAACTTGTTCCGTAATAGGTAAGAGTCGAGACACATTGACAAGAGAAATAATGGAAGCGCAAAGAATAGAGCATCTGAAGAACAAGTGTGTAAGTAGTCCTTCTATAGTGCTGTCGACCAAAAAGCACCAATTTCTATCTTAAGGATAGCAGTGAGGGAGAGGGATGACTTGTAAAGGCTTCCTATTTTAGTTTTTTTTTGTTTTGTTTTCGTTTCTTTTTTTTTGTGCTGTTCTTCGCTTTTTTCTTGCATTTTGTGCTATTTCTTCTCCTTATCACGTTCTGAAAAGTCAATCCAGACGTTGAAGAGAAGAACAAAGTAGTCGAATACACGAAAGTTTTAAGTTCAGCGCGTGTGCTTGTCTTCCCGAGTATCTGGAGTGCGATTGTTTCTCTGCGCTGTCACCGTAGAATACGGTTCACCAACTCGCCCAAGCATCCATTCTATCATTTCTGCAACATTAAAATGACTCTGAAAGTGCAAGCACCTACAGGGTGTATTCACGCAAGTCTTGCAAGTGTTGAATTGTAGGTACAGCGCCCTGGTTGTGTCCATGTGCGATATATGACCAAATACCACAGAGACCAATACTGCAAAGTTCTCCGAAAACCAATCGGCGCGGTGGCGAGCGGCAAGAGTGGCACTGTTCACTACTCTCGCCGTTCGTTCGTGTTGGTGTGTTGCTACTAACAAGCGCACCAATGGGAAGGCTTCAGCCATTATTGGGAACACTAAATAAACAAATACAAAATACAAATACAACACACACAGCAATACTGGATGCTAGTAGTGACGCACTTCTGTTGGGGTTCTGTGGATATTTATACAGCGTGTAGTTGGTCAGCCATTTCAAAGTTGTGATGAGTTGCTCGCTGTAGATGAGCAATTTAGGCAGTGCAGTATGACTGCTAGCCTGGGGTCTTCAACCTGCACCACGCAGTAGTGATACATGATCGCACGCCGGTACGATGCTCATCCAGATCAAAAGGGGCAGGGGTGGAGATTGAACCCAGGATCCTTGCGTTCTGCAGCGCAAGCTTTCGCTCCACGTGCTCCGAGTTGGTGTGCGCTAGCCCAGTTGGCCACCGATCCCCCAACGCAAGGCAACGCAACGCACTACTGTTGTAAACTCATAATTCCGCTTACGAATGAAATGCGCAATTCCCCTACAGGCTTTCATTCCACGTGAGTGGCATCAGAACTGCTAAAGGCCAGCCCATAAATACTGTCTGTGTTAAAAACAATCCTAGCAGCAATAAGTTGCTATTATATTGCTCAATATATAGAGCACCTTACCATGAACAGTCTTGGCAGTCTTCCATGAAGCCAGGGCTTCAGCAGAGAAGACTGACATTCTGTGTCGTCTCAGGTCACTCACATCAGGATGGCGAAAGTGAATGCCAACGTCTAATTGGGAAAAGCTGCAGTAAGTATAAAGACGAAAACACAGATTAGAATATATGATAAAAAATATCATGGACCAACTTGAAAAAAAGTGCACAAAAAGACAAGGACAAAAGGACAGGAACACGTAGGACGCAGACTGGTGCACAATGGCAACTCGATCTATTGAACACAAAAGAAAATAAATAAGAGGATGAGAGAAATCAGAAAGGCTGTGCTCGGAGAATGTGAGCTTCAGTAACTGGGGCGTGAGGCAAAGATGTCAGGTAGATTGTTTTACAGACACTCTAGAATTAACAACAGCCTTCCCATGCAGTAAGGTGGCGAGTTCATTCTGATTGAACATCTTGAAATATAGCGCACAAAAACCAAGGAATAAAGGAGATGAATACATACACTACATACCAGTGCAAACTCCCAACACAAATAAATTGGAAAAGAAAAAAATAAAGAATGCGGAAGGAGCTTTCGCAAAATTTCGAACAGGTCCAAGTGGAATGTGCTAATTCACCCATAGGCATAAGACTGGAAAAACAATTTCCTCGGAAGCTCAGGTAACAGACGGATGTGCAGACACATTGTTCGCCCATACTAAGAATAATAAAGGCCTAAAATAATTCTCTTGTATGCTTTTTTATAGTATCTGCTAATTATTCACGTGTTTCCTAAGGATGACATACACGAGCAGTGTAAACAGTGCATAGGTAGGTGACAATCCATCATAGATTTTAGAGAGAGATTGAGCTGTTTTTATGTATTAGCCATCCATCTGTTACCTTAACTGACATAAAAATTACGTTTTTTAAATCTGCTCTTGCTAACAGGTAAATCAGCACGTTCCACTTGGGCCTGTGCTCGAGCTCCTTCCGCATACATTATTTCTCCCTTCTCTGATTTATGCGAGTTCAGTCTGCGCTCGCATGAGGTCTACGTGTTACTCTCCCTGTCTCCTTGGCTTTTTGCAAATTA
>JABSTQ010006159.1:0-62113 GCA_013358835.2 Ixodes persulcatus
GCAATCGACTCCTTCAAAATGGCAAAACACCAGGACCTGATGGGCTTAGTGGAGAATTTATAAGAAATATCGAGACAAACTATGTCAAGTGTTACTTGACGTTTTTCATTACTCCTACCAATGCACGACGCTTCCTCCCTCCTTTTATGAATGTCATACTGTCCTAATACCCAAGACGGAAGACGTGGAATTGAGAAAAAAAGTTGAAAATTATAGGCCAATATCACTTTGCAATGTAGATTACAAGATCTTTGCCAAAATATTGAATGACAGACTCCAGTTAGTAATTGAAGACCTTGTGGGTGAGCACCAAACTTGCGGTATAAGAGGAAGAAGTATTCAAACCAATATCCACGTTGCGCGCTCGGTTCTTGAGTGTGCCTCTGACAGTAACACTCAAGTTGCTTTGACACAAATTGATTTGTCAAAAGCCTTTGATCGTGTGAGCCACGCATTTTTGTTTGCACTCCTACGCCACATCAACGTAGGCGAAACAGTGTCCGAAGGTATTAACTTATGTTATAAGAATAGCACTACAAGATTAATTGTAAACAACATGCTTTCCGATAAAATACACATAAAAGCGTCTGTTCGCCAAGGCTGTCCATTATCACCTCTTCTCTTCGCCATATATTTGGAACCTTTATGCCGGAGCATATTTGCAAGCCAGAGTATTCGAGGCTTTGAACTTAATAATGCTGAGGTGAAGGTACTTTACTATGCTGATGACGTTGCCGTCTTCTGTGCCGATAAGAAAAGTGTGGAACAGGCCATCCACGTTACGGAACATTTCTGCAGTGTTACCGGAGCGTTAGTTAACACGGAAAAATGTAATGGATTTTGGTATGGTTCATGGGCTACAACGCCCCGCCTTTTTGCCGGTATTGCATGGAATCGTGGTCCGCTGAAATACCTGGGAGTTCCACTCTCACACATCAGGAGTAGCTCACCCTACTGGACGTCAATGGAAACCTCGTTGAGGAGGAAAGCTGAAGCATGGAAAGGACGTGACATGTCCATTTTCACCAGGGCAAATGTCTGCAACGTGTTCCTTGTGTCGAAACTAATGTATGTACTTCAGGTGATGCATTGTGCGCGTAAAAACATTCAAAAATTTCATCGAATTTTTGCGACATTTATTTGGCGTTCGTCGTGGGAGCCTCTCAAAAGGGACAACCTCTTCCTTCCCCTTGAGGCAGGTGGACTGAATCTCTGTCATCTATTTGTTCGGCAATTAGTATCCCGGTTTTTTTTTTTTCTTTAAGAATGCCGACCATCCCTTCCTCAACACCGTTCTTCAGTTACGACTGGCCACAAGTTTAAATTATTTAATTGTATCCAGTGATGATTCCTTTCAAGGAAGACCTTGGGGCTTCCTAAAAGAGGTTGTGGACACGTTTGCATTTCTGAAGACACGTTTCTCATTAGAATATTTATTTAGTGTAACACGCAAGGAACTATCAGCAGCGATAATTGAAAGCATCTTCCCTGTCCCGCTTTATCGAAATTACTTTCCCGTTGATCCCCACGACGATGTTCTTTGCAGAGTAAAGAAGATGTGCGTTTCACCATCAACCAAGTCATTTTTGTTCAAACTGCACACTTCGACCTTGCCCGTTAAAACTTGGCTTCATAGTAAGGGGATATTTGTGCCATGGTCGGTTAACTGTAGGCTATGCAATAAGCCAGAAACCATAGAACACTGCTTCATTTACTGTAATGACGCCTTTTTTTTTTCTGGGATGTGCTTCAACGAACACTAAAGAAAGACCTCGACATCACTGATCAAAACATTCGTTTCCTTCAGTTCTCAAAAGAGGAAAGTGTTCCTTACGACATGTTCGTAATTTTAGGCCTCCACAGTTTATGGAGATGTAGAATGATCGATAGAAACGCGGAACCGCAACGCACGACAAAATCTATTTTTGTGGAGAATATGGCTCAGCTGCGCAGTGCTTATGCGGCACAGCCATCCCAGCCTGACTGGTATCCACTGTTAGACGCCTGCATAGGTCTACCAGATTTTTGAACATTTTGCTTGTTTGCTCAGTGTGAACTCATCCGTTATTTATGTATATAGCACTGTGATACTGAAAACTTTAGATGCAGTTTGAGAATCGTTGGATTTGAGAGATTTGATTATCATCTGTTTAGCTTTTGTATAATAATCTAATCAAGACATCAGCGTGAAAGACGCCAACGGTTGACTGCAGATTGAATGTTCTCTGTAAATAGCATTTCATCTTTGTATGTATATTACCATGCTAGTTTGCCTGTTTGAATGTTATTTGGCTGATGTGCTCTCTCTATTGTTCCATAACTTCCATGCAATAAAGAAAAAAAAAAGCCTTCTGCTGTAATCGAGATGTTAGAGCGTCGGTACTTGTCGTCGCGGCGTGAAAGTTCCGGGTTCAAATCGCGATGAGAACTTCTTTTTTTGTTGTATTTTCCGCGTGTCTCACGTTTTAATTGTGATTCATTTTGCGAATCAATCACTTGCACTACTGCGCCTTACACTGTTTTTACTGTTAGTCCCACCTGTTCAATCGTTACACCGAGAAGAAGAAAAAAAGATCAAGGCAAGTTAACGCGCAAACACGATCGTTTCATAATGTTCATTAAAAGGAAAGCAAGGTAACAGCATCGGTATGGCTTTCACACAAACGGAGCCGAAACAAGCATCCTTTCCCCAGCAACTACAATTTTATGGATTTTTAAATATACAACGCTCTTGCTACGACTCCTTTCAATAACAGGAGACGCCTATTTAGTACTAATGAAAACTGCAGTTGTGACAATTAAAAAAAACCTTCCACAAAATAAGCAAAAAGAAAAAAATACTGGCAGCTGTAAATGCATTGATTGAGCGAAATCCTACAGGCAAGGCAGCAAGTCAAACGTCTGAGAAAGTAGTAAAACCGGAATAAAAGAGATAATACTTTCACTTGCATGGAATGTGATAAAAGGTATATTTTTACTCTTTACATTTTGCTGTGGAAATTGTTTTGAAGTATTAACACATTACTTCTTGAATTTTAGTTAGAATAGCAGACGATCACAACCGAATTCAAAAATGAATCAGGCGTCGACATCGCAAACCATCTCTCTAACGCAAACACCTAAAATGACTTTGGATCAACAAATGGAAATAATTAGAACAGTTGAAAAACGGAAACAACAAATTCTAGAGAAAATCAGCAGCACAGCTACCTGGCGAACGAAGAGACGGGCATGGGAAGATATTGTCAACTTTCCGCGGAGTGTACGGCAGATGCAGGAGGCGTGGCGGAAATTAGTAATGCCCGTGTTCCACTAGAACGACATACAGAAACAAAAGACAACGACAAGCTTCAAACCAGGGTCTTTCGCGATTTGAGAGGCTTTGTAAAATAAGGAAGGCTATGCTCAAACACGAGCATCATGCACGCGAGGGTATCTTTGGCAGGCTTGCAATCGCTCGTGCTTACTTCACGAGCACCGAACGACTAAACGCCTGCCAAAGGTACCATCGCGAGCTTGTGACGTCATTACCTTGCAAACAACAAGTTCGATGGTGTTTGTTATCAGCATGGTGGAAGCTTGAAATCATTGCGCTCTCAAAGGAACACTGCCAACACCATCAAAATTAAAGCTCTTTCATTCCTCTTATTTCCGTCGATGATAAATCCCCTTTCCGACGTCATAGTCAGCGCTCGGCCAATCGTGGAAGGCCGACCACAGCGACGCTTTCGGTCGCGCACGGGGCTATAGACATGTATGCGCTCTTCCGAGGTCATGAACAACGAACTGGTGAGTCAGAACTACCCGCCCAATGATTTTATAGAGCTCATAGGGCCTTGTCTACATTCTTAGTGGGAGTGCAGTCAAATACAAGAAAAAAGAAAGAGAGAGATTCTGGCGCGATTTGAACCCGGGACTTTCACGCCGCGACGTCAAGCACCGGAGCTCTCACCTCTCGACCACTGCAGTTTTTTTTTTTTTGTTTTTTTTTTATTTTCATTTATTGCGACAATAAAAATTTGTGAGACAATGACATACAACAGAAACATTTTTTTAAAAGAAAAGCGCCCAGCCTGAACCGAGGCTAGAGCTGGTCATTAGTTTAAAAGTATTTTAAGGCCTTCAGCTCCTCGAAGAGAGGTAACCACACAGGGGGAGGGACCACAGCAGAAGGCGCGAGCCGCCGGCGCTGGCGGAGGTATATAAATATACTGCCGCCGCTTTTATCTCGCGTGGCTTTTTTCTTTATTTTGGCTCATATTTACCCTCCGTGGCTGTAACTTTACATGCCGCTCCTACAGTATAAAGGGGCGGTCAATTGGACTCCAGTTGAAAGTCCCTGCAGTCAGTTTCTGCGAGCGAAATCAAGCTTTTGTGCTTGAAGCGATACAGATTTCTCTGCCATTAGGTTGGAGTAGCCGGTGCCATTTCAAGGCTGCCAAATGAACCTTTTGTAGAAATACGCGGTGCGCATGCGCGGAGTATTTCATGCGCCTGGGTTCGAGAGTATCTAGTTCCAAACAATCCGCCATCTTGCATTTCTCGCCTTTGAGCGGTTTCGTTATGTCGACCTCGGGGCGGAAGCACGGTGGGGACACAGGTGAGCTTGGGGGAGCCGTATCTAGGTCACATCGCCTCAATGGGTGAACAGGATGTAGCTGACGTTTTGGGTGTGGAATGGGTAGGCCTTGGGCGCGCGTTGTTTTCCAGTCACCTAGTCTCGAACCGATTCGCGTGTCTAGGTGGCAGCACATATTCGCCAAGAGGTCCATTCTCCATAGCACCATTTATTTTCTTCTTCTTCTTCTGCCATTAGGCAGGGACGCTAGGTACTTCCTTGTCCCCATGGAGCTGGTCAGGGGGAAAGAAAAAGAAGTGGTCAATGTCGAGGTTGTTCTTGACAACGGCTCCTTGATTTTCTGGCAAGTTTGGAGACTGCATTCTTTGTTTCCACCTTCTCTGGGGCTCTGCTAATACAACCGGACTCCTCGACGCCCAGAGGATCCCTTCCTGGGTCAAACTGGATACCTAGACCACTAGATATGACCTCGCTGGAGGCCGACCCACCAATGGATGACCAGAGCTGGCCGCTGAAAAGGACACCACAGCAGTGCCACTAACAGCATCGAGCGTACGCCGACCCCACCAAGGTATGACCAAGAGCTGGCCGCTGAAAAGGACACCACAAGCAGTGCCACCTTAACAAGTCAGCGAGCGTCTATGCATGGGAAAAGACGATTCGATGATCAGGATGACTTCGTGCAACCAGAGACAACACCAGCGATTAGTGCAACAGAGACAACACCAGCGAAGCTGTACATCAAAAATGGTGATGCAAGGAAAGAACCCCAGGCAGACGATGACGACGATGGTTTCACCCTTGTCCAACATCGTCAAAAGAGGACAACAGGTGTACCCGTGCTGCTGACTCCAACACAAGAATGCAGCCGTTTGCAACACCTTAACCCCCTCAAGCTAAGTGATGAACTGAAGGCAGCCGCTGGCGCAACTTTTGTTCGCCATCGCTTCACTGCTAAAGGAGGACTCCTCGTCGACGTAACGGAGCCGGCAACAGTTAACGGACTGTTGAAGATTCACTCTATAGGAGAAATCGCAGTTCTGGCAACAATCCCCAAGGCATATATGCAAAACAATGGACTTATCGAGGGAGTACCTGACTGGTACACGAACTCACAGTTGACAAAATTTCTTGGACCCATCGGCGTCATCGCAGCTCGTCGTCTCTACCAGAGATATGGCAAGCCTGGTGAAGCAGCCAAACCAACAGATCGAGTCGTGATCACTTTTCGCCCAAATACGGAACGCCCTACCAAGGTAAGCCTTGGCTTTACTCGACATGAAGTGATCGACTATGTTGAAGCGCCACCAAGGTGTTTCAATTGCCAAGCATTGGGCCATGTGGCTAAATATTGCAAGGAAAATGCGGAATGCAAGCATTGTAGTGGGACTCACTTCACAAAGGACTGCAAAGGCGAATCACCTGTCAAATGTTCCAACTGTGGTGGGGACCATCCAGCCGATTATGTTAATTGTGAGGCAAGACTCCAGGCGCTTGCCAAGAAGAAGCTTTTTGTCCGCGGCCCAGAGCCTATCAAAAGCACAGAAGGCCAAATTGTTGAGCCCGGTATGCCGTCCTCGAGCACAGATCATAAGGAGGATGAAGTCACCGTTGAAGTGAACACAAGCTACCGACCTTCAAAGTACAAGGCGAAAAAACAAAGAGCAAGCCCAACCTCAACCACTGGACAGCAGAAGGAAGCTTCTTTAGAGACCAACGACATGGTAACATCTTCCCCCAAAACAGCAAATGCACCCGCTGCCTAAGTATCAAGTCAAGGTGCTACGGGAAGGCGCTTATATAGCAAAGTGGTAGCAGATACTAGACCCCCTCAAAGTAGTACCAGATCTCAGCAAGGATCCATGGCGATTGGAGACATAATAAGTTTCATTTTTTCTGTATTGCCGAAATTCGTCGCTATCCTACCGCCAGGTATTTTCAAGACCATACTCCAAGGAGCTATGCTTCTACAACTCGCCATAGTAGAGATGACACGAAACCTGCAACAGTGTCATGGCTGACTCTTCAAATTGTCAACCCAGCTCTAAAGCCAAAGAACGAAATTTACCTTTTCTCATGCAATGGAACTGTGCTAGTCTTCACCTTCGCCATGCGGAACTTTCATTGTTTTTAAAACGTTCGCGAATTCCGATACTTGCATTTAGTGAGGCGGGTCTGCCAAAGGATCAGAGTATATCAGGGTATTTTTGCTACCGAAATCCTACAATAACCAGTTTTCCAAATGGGAGCGCAGCCCTATTTATAAGAAAGGCCGTCCCTCACCTTAAGATTGACACCACTGACTTATGTACAGAGGATTTGGAGATTATAGCAGCTCGTGTCAAATTCAACAATCAGATTTTGTGTGTGGTAACAGTGTATGTCCGTGCTGGAAAGGGCGGAATCAAAGTTGCAGGTTGTGTAAAAGAAATCTGCCAACGCTGCGAGGATCCGATTTTAATGTGCGGCGACTGGAACGCACATCATGGCCTCTGGGGAGCAAACAGAGATGATACGCGCGGCCGGGCTTTGGTAAGAGCTTTTGAAGAATGCAATCTTGCTGTGGCAAATGACGGCAGTCCAACGTTTTTTCGACCACCTGACACTTACAGCGCCATCGACATCACTGTCCACTCACCAAGCCTGTGTGTAGATTGGAAAAGATACCCTGACACAATGAGAAGTGATCACTATCCAATATTTATAGATCTACATGGATTTCGTGGGACTCGACAGTGCACCAGACAGGTCACCCACTGGGACTCTTTTAGAACAAACATGCAAACGTCGACAGAGCCCATACTACAAGCTATATTGACAAGCGCAGAGAACGCTACTATCAAGATACGACTACCAGAGCACTACCCAGAACCTGACCTCAAGTTGCTTAATCTTTGTGCAGCCCGAAGACAGGCCCAACGACAGATCCAGCGAAAATACTCCAGCACTGGCAAAACTAAGTTAAACAGAATCAATGCACTTACGAACCGTTATGCCAAGAAAACAAAACGTAAGCACTGGGATGACACATGTGCTACAGCTGATGCCAACAAACCTGGAACTGAGATTTGGAGAATACTCGATGTTTTTACAGGCAAACGAGATTTACGCCTCTCACATGCTTCGATGGCATTTCGCCTCGGAACAAATCTGACGGAAGCAGTGGAGAAATTTGCGGACCAATTTTTTTCGACCCAAGACCAGACCGACAAGGTGTATGAAGCTGCGACCAGATCGTCTGCCTTGGACACGGACTTCAACATTGAAGAATTAACGTTCGCATTAAAATCAACTAAGCGGAAAAGTGCCCCCGGACCAGACGGAATCACAAACCAGATGCTGCAAAATTTACCAGCTGAGCGTCTACAAGAGCTACTAAAGTTGTTTAATTCTGTATGGGAATCAGGTATCATACCAGAAGAATGGAGAACAGCTTGGGTTGTGCCCATACACAACCCAGGAAAACCACACGACGCACCATCATCCTACCGACCCATTTCCCTTACCTCCTGTGTGATGAAGCTCATGGAAAGGATGATACATGCTCGACTCACATGGTGGCTTGAAACTAACCATCTGTTGCCGCACGAAATGACAGGATTCAGATGCGGGCTATCGACTCAAGACAGCATCTTAGACCTGATTAGTTCGATCGAACACAACCAATTTAACAAAAAATCCACATTGGCGGTATTTTTTGATATTTCGAAAGCATACGATAATGTTGAACCAGCGGTAATTCTCGAAAAGTTGACAGACATCGGCAAAACAGGGAAGTTCCAAACGTTTATGAAAAGCGTCTTCACCAACAGAACCTCAGGGTTCGGCTTGGTCCGTCTCTCAGCACCACTCGCAGATGTACTAGAGGTTTACCACAAGGTAGCGTACTATCGCCCATTCTGTTCAAAATTGTTTTGGCAAGATTACCAGCATGCCTTTCTAAGTACACTCTTCCCATTAATATGTCAGTGTATGCGGATGATATATGCGTCTGGGTTTCAGGGTACAGGCACCATGGCCTTCGAAACGCCGCTCAAGCAACCATCACCGCAGCAAGCAATTATCTCAATAATTCTGGCCTACAATTCTCACTTGCAAAAACTGCATTCATACTGTTCCTGGTAAAAAACCGACGCAATAGCAAAATTGACCTCACCCTCTACAATACACCGATACGTCGCGAACGACAACACAAATTCTTAGGAATCACTTTGAACTCTAGGCTTAATTGGCATGCACAAGCTATTATCATAAAGAAATCTACTCTGACAGCAAGAAACGCAATTCGTAGAGTCGCAGGACAGTCGTGGGGAAACTCACGTACATCCATGAAGCGTCTTCATTCAGCCCTTATTGTCAACCGTATATTATATTCTTTGCCATTCATTAAGTTGTCACCAACAGATGCCCAAATGCTCGAGTGCATACATAGACAAGGCCTGCGCACTTGCCTGGGAATTCCAAGTTCAACAAAAAATGAAAATGTATACAAAGAAGCTCGCGCTTTCAATTTACCGCTACTAGCAACCAAGAGCCTCCTTTCTCAGCACGTTTGAGTACCACGCCTGCAGGAAGAGACCTGTTGCGACGACTTAAAACCAGGCAACAATCGCGTCTTCATATTTCTGGACAAACTCTTCAACACCTTGGATGGACACCTGACGTTTCTCATGATCGAGATGGTGTTAGATCATCGCCCCCCTGGAACAACTACTGCCCAAAGTGAACCTGCCACATTCCAGGTATACGCAATAAGATGAGCGACAATATAACAGTAATTAAGCAAAAAACAATTGAATATATCTCGATAACATACGCTGACTGTCTACAAGTATACGCAGACGGGTCAGTAAATCGCACCAGAAGAAGTGGCACTTCCACTTTTTGTGTGCCTAGTTTACAACTTGAATGGAGTGGACTACTCGATAAAATGGTATCGTCAACAATAGCTGAAATGTGTGCGATTGTAGAAGCTCTCAGTATGATAAGTAAGCTCACACCACAAAATGTGGTTGTACTAACAGACTCTCGTGCTGCTCTCCAACAGCTACAAAGACCATAGAAACGTCGAAAGCAGCAAAGGCAGCTAAATTAGCTACAAAAACACTGGAAGCGAACGGTTTCAAAATTTACTATCAGTGGGTACCGGCACACATCGGGCGACGAGGCAACGAAAAAGCGGATCAACTTGCTTCCGCCGCTCACAATTTACCCGCTAGCATTAAGACCCCAGAAGATACTAGAAATTTCTACAAAACTATATACGACCATATATGCTCGTTATCCATAGGCCACTCCTCTCGGGTTCAGCCGTGCTTAACCCGAAATCTCCGCCGCGCAGACGCCACTCTGCTTTTCCGTTTACGCACAGGGAGTGCACGTACAGGCCAACTGCTGCACCGCTGGAAAAAGCGAGATACCGATATCTGCAGCAAATGTGGAGTAACCGAAAACCTCAATCACATGCTTGACGATTGTCAAAAGTTTGAAGAGGAAAAGAAAACATTCTCGGCTGAGTTGAGAAAGCACAAATTTGTGATACAGGACACAGCACAACTTACATTTCCTTCTGGTACTCGTGCTACGAGGAAATTACTTCAGAAATTATTTTTGAATTTCCTGCGAGCCACTGGCCTACACACTCAACTGTAAAGGGCTCATACACTACAAACGTGACAAAGACAACAGTGGAAATTTCTGACCACCAACTTTAATACCTCCTCTAATCTGTTCATATCTATCCCCTTTCTTTTTATCTTCTCATTAATTTAATTTTATATTTTTTCTTTCGCGCGTGGGACAATGTCGGCCTAGTGGCAAGAATAACTCCAGCCGGATTTCCGATTGTTTTAATAAAACGATTCATCTCTCTCTCTCTGGAGCTGGTCACGTGAAAGAAAAATGACCGCATCTCCACGTAGTGAATGATGTTGATTGGGGCGAAGCTCGGGTGGTGCTGATGATACTGGTTTTGGTCATAGGTATTGCTGCTTGCTGTCGGCGTTGACGCTTTGCCGCCGCTTCCCGAGCTCTCAACTCCGGGTCCGCTTGGCGTTTTTGACGCTGTGCAGCAGCTTCTCGCGCCCTGGTTTCCGGAGCAGCTTGCTGTCTACGTAGACGCTGAGGCGCTGCATGCCGAGCTTTTCGGTCCTTTTCATTCATGGCAGTAGGAGAATGTGTGGTTTTCTTTTTTTTTTTTTTTCTTTTTTTAAGCAGACAGATGGGATGGCATCTCAGAACCCGCTACTCTTTTTTTTTTCTTCTTTTTCTTTTTTCATAATTTTTTTTTTCATCTTTTTTTTCCAATTTTTTTTTGCCCTACACGAGCACGCGTGAGCATGTGCTCACGTGCTCGTGAGCACGTGATTTCACGAGCAGAAGCACGAGCACCCGACGCCGGCCTACGGCGAACGGACATACGGACATGGCTAGCCCCTAAAGGGGTATTCACACGAGGGAGAAATCCCGGGGATTTCTCCGCGGCACGCACATCTCTCGACGAAAACGTTAAGCTTTGCGATGTGCAAAAGCCTCGCGTTTTCGTCTCGTGTTGCGCGCGTGCCGGGGACAAATCCCCGGGATTTCTCCCTCGTGTGAATACCCCTTAAGGAGCTTCACCCCTAAAATCCCTCTTGGCCGCAGCCGCGGCCGCGTCCGCAAGATGAGCAAACCGGCCCTGGTGGCGGTCTGTGATGCTCCGTTAGGATGTCGTCACGTCATGAGTTCCTAAGAAGCAGCGCCAGTTCGCGGCAGTGTGGCTCTCTCGTGGAGTTACCTAGTCCTGAATGTGGCTTGGTGGAGAACGCTCAGAAGCTGAGACCGCAGCAAAAGCTACAAGCACGAGCTAGCCCGCGCTCCTAGGCTTTGAGACATGCATTTCTAGCGCGAGCGCTCGATCGTCCTGCAGGAAAACGCTGAAAAGCAGCGACCTCGAGCTTTCGTGGTTGTGGCATAAGCTGCAGTCTCAGCTCCACCGTGTTTCTGCAGCATGCATTCCACGCCATCGAGATCGCCGTTCTTAGCAGACGTTAGGCAGAAGCTTGATCTCAGAATGCGGGGACCTCTGTCAGGACAACCAAAAGCCATTGCTGGGTACTGACAGATATTTTTACTTACTGGTTCCCTCGAACCACTGCTTCTGCGGTGTAAGACTAACATTGTGAAACGATAAATAAAATGCGGCCATGCCGGCACATAAAATGCCGGCTTGGCCGCAAATGATGTTACGGGCAAGCTATGTATACGTCATAGGGCGTACAGTCCTTGGATATTACTATTAGGCGAGATTGTCACGCGTTGACACCACCAAGCGGCAAGGCTCGCAACTAGGGTACCCATGACCGTGCGAGAGCTATGGACGTCACGAGCGCAATACGCATTGCTCTTCTCGCTGGCCGACTTTGAAGCGAGGGGTAGAGAGCTCGGGCTCACGTCATTTCGGTTCCGTACCCGTTTAAAAGAATCTGCACCGCGCCGCCAACCTGTACTGCCAGCCCGTACCGCCCACACGCGCCGCTCTAGCACCGCTTCCTTGCTCGTCGCTCGCCACTACGGTAAGATACGCTCTTTAGGTGAGGACACGGCGGGGCTGAATGCGCGGCGCGAGGAATCAGATAGCGTTCGTTCGACGGGCATCCGAAAGGCTTTATCAGTCCGCGGCCACCGTGCCCGTAAAGCGGGAACGTAAAGGGGCTTTACGTTCCCGCGGCTAACAGTGTCGCCGGCGGCCAAACGCCAAAACTGTGTGAGAGCGAAAAAAATTATCTCGTTGCCATGACACCCCGGTACAGCGTGGTCTTTCTGCACGTGCGACAACCTCGCTGGAGCTCTCGGCGTGTGGAGCATGAGGCGGCACGAGCCGTCATGTGCGCTGCTGCCTGCCTCCTGCGTCTTACACCGTGCCCACGGGTCGACGAGTCATCTACCGGCGCCACTTGAAACCGATAGGGAGAGAGAGAGAGTGAAAAGCGAACTTTATCGGCACGTCGCGAGGAGCGCGCTGTCCTCACCTGAAGAGTATTATCTTACACCGTGCTCACCACCACGTTTCTTTTATTTTTTTCGGCTTTGGCTCAGGTACGGGAATGGCTAAAAATCAGGCTCCTCCAAAAGCTCGATCCGCCTCGAAGATCAGATATGTCACAGGGATGTCGAGCGGACATTAACAACCAGGGCCGGCTCTATGGGTGTGTGACCTGTGCGGTCGCACAGGGCGCCATCAAAAGGGGGGCGCTAAGAGGCGTATAAAAAGGCGGGTTGCCCACCCCCACTCCCCCCAACCCCAACCCGCCACGACCGGAGTTCGTCCAGGGCGCTTGATGGTGTAGGGTCGGCCCTGTTGGCAGCGCACACGTTTCCCCTTCGGGTGATTGACATGCCCCGGTGAAGTTTCAGCAAAATCTCACTCCAAGAGCGAAGAGTGCGCACATTCTTTTTATACATGCGCGCGCCTTTTCCCGTTTCGTTCGAACGGCGCATCTGTGTCTCGAAAGCTAGTGTCGGGACACTAGACTCGCCAAAAAGATGCACCGTGTGAATAGAAATTTTAGACTTCAGGTGTACTTTTTGTAAAGGACGTCCCGGCCGTTGATATATGTGCAATTCGGGGCTCTGGATGTTTTGGTAGACCTCCGTGTCTAGGCTCTTGCTGCGCTTGGGTCAGCGGAAAGGCCCGCGGCGACGACCCACAGTGGACAAGACTTATTTTCGCCTATGGTTTGAAAAACACAGCTCGGCACGTACGGACAGTCGAACAAAGCACCAAACAGAGCATCAGAGCGACAGAAAAAAATATAAAAAAACTAAAATAAAACGCCGTCTCGGCGGCGCCCTATAACTACGACCACGTCTGTAGGCCACATCATCGTTTAGTCACTCCTAGTACACCTGGCCGCCGGACGCGTGTAAAAAAAAAAAAAAAAAAAAAAAAAAAAAAAACCTTCAACGAAGAACTTGGCACGCGCGAGTAGAGCTTATTTTGTTACTAATAAACCTTTTCCGCTCTTTTCGGTACAGAAATTCACAGATAAGGAAACATCTATATTTCATTATTTACGACCTATTTTAAGAGCGGAAATCCGTTTTATGGCACGTGGCTTCGAATTCCCACCGGGCAATGAAGTTTGGTTTGGCAAGTGGCTCCATGTCATGGGCCATTTTTGCCACTCTGAGACGACCCGCGGTCGCGATCATTGGACCCGATCTCGTGCTCGAATCTCCGAGCGCTGTTCCGAACTGTGACGCGGGGCTCGTTTCCAATCGCTCGGTGACATAGTCATCCTAAAGTGGCCCCTTTTGGTCACCAGCCGCGCTGACAAGCATGCCAACCGATGCGCCTCCTGTCCACTGCACTGGGGCTATACGGTTGGGAGCAGAGAACTTTGTTTCATTCAGCTGTCGGACAAGCGGAAACTACGTTTCAAATGCACCATTCAACTGTCATTCTTGAGTCACGTGACGCATTTACTGATTCTTCGGGAAAGACTGCCGCTTGGTGCAACGACGAGCGCTGATTGGCCCAACGCTACAGAAAGCGCACTTCCTTCAAGTCTATGGGTAATCGACACATCGGGCAATGAGCCCATGTTGTTTCTGCGGTCGTGATAGCGAACATCCGCTATCAAACGAATCAGTGACTATATAAAGAAAGGGTTTCGAGCTTATTACCTGCTCTAGCGGTATCGTCATAACAGCGTCAGTCAGGCGTACCAAGATATATTCTCTCTTTGCCCGTAAACAATCCGGTCCGACTGAACGAGTTTAAAGATTTTAAATTTCTTCAGTAGCAGCTTTTTGCCTGCGCACATTGACGACCACCATGTCTCAGCAAGCCGAATCCCACGAGAGCACCATTCATCAGATTACTCTAGACTGGACTAGACCTTCTGCAGAAGACCCTCCAGAAGCCTTCGAGTGAGGAACAGCAATTCCTCGACCTGGGCTGTGGCATAGGTGATGTCACGCGTGAAGCCCTTCTTCCCCGCTGTCTACCCGTCGGTAGAATCGTTGCCGCCGACGTCTTCAAGGACAAGATTGAGACCGCCAAGAAGAACTTCGCACATCCCAAGATTTGCTACGACGTTCTCGATGCTCTAGCGGATGACGTGTCCGCCTTCGTGAAGAAGTACGGTCAGTTTGATCGAGTCTATGCTATCTTCCTTTTTAACTGGGTGAAGGACCAGGAGAAAGGATTCAAGAACGTCTTCGAATTGTTGAAGCCCGGTGGCGAATGTCTCTGCGTGTTCTACGCTTCCAGTTTTCATCTTCAGTTTCGAAAGAAGTTGGCCAATACGGAACGTTGGAAGAAATATGCGGAGGTGAGTTTTGTTGGTAAGTTAAAAACGAACGCGAAGATAAATAAAGCTGTTAGGAATAAGAAAAAAAAGGGACCGGCTAAAACCTTGAAAGCGATAGGGATTGTTCCATGTTAATAGAAGGAGTCTTTTTTTTAGTTTATCAGCAAAACTCGAGCTGCCACGCGTATGCACCAAAGAAAACAAATGACGAGGAGCCTTTTGTAAACTGACATTTCGGGTAGTACGTGAAACCCGTTTAGAACGAACCCACGTACAGCAAAGTATTGTCGATATCGAACTCACGAAAAATTTAAATACAAATGCATGTAAAAAGTACTTTTTATAACGAACAACGTATTGGCTATATCGATCTTTTTTCCCCGGGAAGGCTTCAAAAAACGCACAAACAATCGTCTTCTAGCCTGTCCCTTCCACTTAAAAAGAAGTAGGAAAGAAAGAAAATTCCAAAAGCTCAAGTTTTGAACAAAATTAGGCGAAAAGAAGCAATTCACAAGGGGAGATAAGCTAAAAAAAAAAAGCCTGCACGCACGCAAAAAAAATTATTAACAGCGCGTTGTTACAAGGCGGAGGTAAAGAGATGAGAAATAAAGAGAAGCTCCCGCCTTACAACGAACGCACCGTGGAAGTTTGTTGTAAATGTTTTTTGCTATATCGAACTGATCGTAGCGTTTCCTGCTGTTCGTTATAAACGAGTTTGACTGTAACTATTATTTCAGACAGCAGGGGCCGATGTCTACATTTGGTCACAATCGCTGCAATAAAAGTACATATTTTTCTACGTGCATCTAAGGTGATAACAGCACGTTTTAAGACGAACGAATCTGACTAATATGCTTTCGGTCTTTATTTGCAGATTTGTGAAAATACTACTCCTGGCACCATAGACCTGGTTAGGAAACGAAGCCCGAATTTCCTACATGAAACGACTCTTAAAAAGCGTCAATTTGACACCGACCTTCTGCGATGTCATACAGGAAATATCAACACGTTACGGCACTAAAGAGGACCTTACACGTAAGCGCATTTTTTTTTTCGTTCACCTCAAAACAGGAGGAATTTTTATCATAGCGTTGACGTGACACCGTTAGCTTGGCCAATGCGCCAGAACTGTAGGTGGGCAAGGTACGGCGAAGGAAACCTTCAGCGAACCGTGCACTCCTCGATAGTACCGCGCTAACGGAGAAAGGGAAAAGAAATTGAGACAAAAAAACAAGCCGTTTACAACTCCCTGTAACGCCGAATTAGAGCGCAGCTCTTGGGGAGGAGGAGGGAAGGGTACTGAGGGGGGGGGGGGGGGGTCATGTGACCTAGGGGGAGGGGTCATGTGACCTAGGGGGGGGGGGTCACGTGACCCCCTCCCCTCCCCGAGGTCCTCGGGGGGGGGGGGGGGGGGAGTGGGGCTCGCGGTTACGCTGACGCCGACGCCACTCAAGCCGGAAACGAGCGCCTAACAGCTGAGCTCTAAAATCAGTTAATCTTTTACACTCAGTGATAATATTCAGAGCCAACGCTTCTCAAGCTATTCCCGTGAACGTTTTACTTGTTCTGAACTGCCACGGAAAGGGTTTCCCGACTACAGGAAATGAGGAAGCAGCATGTGTCAATCTCTAACCGCAAAAAGCTCCTGTCCCACTGCCCATACATTATACAAAAGACGCGGAGTTTCTCCGTAGACATGGTGAGAGAATTATCTGCAGACACTCTTCAAGCAAGTTCGAAGCCTATGTGCTGAAGAAACATTTCTCAGACAGTGTCTGGAGACTGTCGTTTTTATGATGTAGTAGCTGAGTGATCGGGGCTTAAGCTTTTACTGAAATAAGCGCTAATCTCGTTTCGACCAGGAACATTCCAAATACGTATCTAAAATGCTCTTTATTTTCTTTTTTGTGGATTCTGATTTTTAGAAGAACTGATGGAGATCAACCCGCTCACAGCCAAAATCACCAAGGAAGAAATGCCGTTTCTTCGAGAGGAGGTGTTGAAGGAAGCCGACAGACTGTGGGCCGAAAAAGAAGCTGGCGGATCTCCACTTGACTACCCCGTGTACATTGTACGCGCGTCCAAGGTTCTTTCATGAGATGAAATATAAGATACGGCCGAAAGCTAGCAGCGAACCAACGAATGGTTGCACGTTTTTCTTGGGATTCGATAGCAAGCCGGCTGAGTCGACATAATCGCTATCTGGCTAAGTCAAGTTGGCCTTTCGCTTTTCTTTGAGGTGGCGGTAAACGATTAAAACAAAAACGCATTTTCAAATAAATGTTTTTGGTTTTTAGTAATGATCCCGAGTCTCCTGCCCAATTCCTCCCCGATCTTTCAGATCATCTTTGAAAAATACAGTACTGCAGAATCTGGGAACGAATGTTCTTCGAGTCTGCTCCGCGAGAGCTATAGCTCCGCGCCCAGCGGAGCCGCGACGCGTTAAGGAGTTATCGTCCCTGACAGGCCTGAGGGCGTGGCTGAATCTCGAGCATCTCATTATTCCTCCGCAGCCAATAAGAGTGCAGCGTTAGCCTATAAGAACGCCAGTGAACCAATCACGAAGCAAGGTGCGTGAACATAACAGGACAAGCCCTATGTTTTTTAAGTCATCACTGATCACTTTGACCACTTTAAAAAGAGAGGTGAAGGGCGAACAGTCATCGTGGTTTGTTTCGTGTTTTGTTTTTGTTTTTAGAGATACTAAATAGTGTGGTGAAAAATGTGCCCACTCAGGGTGAAGGTAGAGACTGAGTTCGTCCTTATCTATTAGATCATTCGTTTCAGCTTAAGTCCAGACGCAGTTCTCAATGCGAGCTAATGGGACCATCTAAGCAGCGACAAAAAGGCAAGGCACTATAGGCCTTTTTTTGTTTATGATTGGTTCAGCGATGCTGGAACATGTACAAAAGCATCAAGAATAACCTGGTGGTGCGCCTTTGATGATGTCTTCTGACGATGTCTGATTGCTCCCATGACCTCGCATCATCGATCGGCTGCGTCTGGACTTAAACGAAGTATAGAGAGCCTATAGATCTAAGAGAGGGAGAAAATTAAAGCGTTTGCAATTTAATGGCGGACACCTCCCGCACAGAGATTGGTCGAAAGTGCGCATACGTTGCGTTGTCGCGTGGCCAGGAGGAAAGATGGCGGAGAGGCAGAGACGCTTGCAGACGCTAAACGCTTTCGTCACTTGCTCGAGGATCACCATTGCAAATGGGGCCCATAAACCGCGCGGCCCGGAACGAGCAGTTCGAAACACTCTGTAATACAGGCGCACTACCCAGTACCACTGAAACGCACGCACTGAGTGTTGTAGGTGTTTAATCATTTGTTATCGAAGGTAACAGAAGAACATGGTCTCCATTTCATCCCTGAGACCGACCATGGTCGTCGAAAGTATTTTTAGGGGCGAAGCTCCTTAGGGTCTAGCCTTGTCCATTCGTCTGCCGTCCGTGCTCATATCGATTGCCATCCCATCTGTCTTCTTAAAAAAAGAAAAAAATGTTTGCGCAGTCGACAGGATTCGAACCTGTAAGGGGAGACCCCAATGGATTTCTAGTCCATCGCCTTAACCACTCGGCCACGACTGCGGGACGAGTAGGGGCTCTGAGATGTGGTAGTAACTCAAGATCTGGGGTTTCTGTCATGAATGAAACGTTGCATGTAGCCGCTCAACGTCTATACAGGAGAGGGCGCTCCGGTCAAATGCGCATATAATCGCGTTAAACTTTGCATGCATTGGCTCAACGTTTATAGACGAGAGGACGCTACGGTCAAATGCTGAAACGCGTATATAACTACGTTCCATACGACACATTCTCTTTCTGACATGGACCGTTGACTTAAGAGGTGGAGATGCGTTCTCCACGGCTTCTAGCGGATCCAAGCTGATCCGCTAGAAGAACCACTGGCTCTGCATTTCACCGACCATAAAGCAGTAATAATAAAGTCGAAACGCAACCCGGAACTCAGCACTACCTATGAGCAATAAAAAAAATCAGCACCATCAGCACTACCTATGAACAATAAAATCAGTATCATCAGCACCACCAGAGCTTCGCCCCAATCAACATCATTCACCACGTGGAGATGCGGTCATTTTTCTAAACATACTTGTACACGTTGCTGAAAAGAAGTGAGGAATTACATTTACAATTACTCGAGGCTAAATTGTAATTAATTACAATTACAATTACCCTCCAATAAAAGTAAGTGACCGTCACGCCAAAAAGTAACCCGTTTTTGTTTTAGAGCGCAGCTCTTAGGCGCCCGTTTCCGGCTTGAGCGGCGTTGGCGTCGCCGTCGCCGTCGGCGTCGGCGTCGCCGTTGGCGTCAGCGTCGGCGTAACCAAGGTCATCCCAAGGTCACGTGACCCCCAAGGTCACCCCAAGATCACGTGACCCCCAAGTTCACGTGACCACCCGAGGTCACGTGACCCCCCGAGGTCACGTGACCCCTCCCAAGGTCACCTCAAGGTCGCGTGACCCCCAAGTTGACCCCCACGTGACTGGGGGGTCACGTCTCAGGTCACGTGACCCCCCCCCGGGTCACGTGACCTCGGGGGAGGAGGGGGAGGGGGTCACGTGACCTCGGGGGAGGAGGGGGAGGGGGGGTCACGTGACCTGGGGGAGGAGGGGGAGGGGGGGTCACGTGATCTGGGGTCACGTGACCTGGGGGAGGAGGGGGAGGGGGGGTCACGTGGCCCCCAGATCACGTGACCCCCTCCCCCTCCTCCTCCAGGTCACGTGACCTCGGGGGAGGAGGGGGAGGGGGTCACGTGACCTGGGTGACCTGGGGGGAGGAGGGGGAGGGGGTCACGTGATCTGGGGGGCCACGTGACCCCCCCTCCCCCCGGAGCACATTGAAGAATGAGGGGAGGAGGAGGAGGAGGGGTATACGCTCCCCTGATTATCCTTCCTTCCTCCTCCTCAAGAGCTGCGCTCCAATTCGGCGTTACAGGGAGTTGTAAACGGCTTTCACTTTTTTTTTCAACCTTATACGCCTCGCAAGTGGGCTCATTTTCGTCTTCTGCGCATGAGAAAGAAGGTAGCGGTGACGTCAGAACGCCGAGCCCTGATAGGCTGATCGCGACCCCCCTATCTGAGCGTCGTCTGCTCCTTTGCAACGTCGTCTGCTCGCAACGTCGTCTGCGTCTGTCTTACCTTTCCTGCGACTTTCGGAAGTACAGGTCTTTACGAGCGAGCTCGACATCGCCTTTCAGAGAGGGGAGACGAAATAACTCGAGCGGTACGTTGTTTTTGTCGAACAACTAGCAGACGCGCATTAAGGAGGGAAGTCAAGAGACTCGCTGGCGAGGTGTTCCGAGGCGCCGAGGTTTGTCTGCTAAGAACCGAGAGTGTCCGCAAGTTCCCTTCCAAATACATTTTCCCTCCTTTCGTGTGCGGCGAGACTCCTCACTCTTTAACGGCGTCGGCGGGTTGGCGCAGTTAACGTCGTCGGCTTTACGTCTGCTAGTCAAAGCGATGGCTGCTTTACCTTTCCTGCGTCTGTCGGAGATTCGCCGCTTTTTCACCGGCGAGAGTCACCGCTCGGAAAACAAGGAGATGACAAGAGGAAGAGATTGACCTCTTAATCTAAAATTGAGGTCAGCGATCAAAGTATAATACGAGAAGGGTTCACTGGGGTCGCGCGGGCATATTCCATTCAGCACGCCAGCCGGTCGTGGGCAGACGGTCTTGGCCAAGGACCGTCGGAGCACCGCTGCGCCGCTGCTAGGCCTATCTGCCGAGCTCGCTTGGACGGGGTCAGTGGAATCGTGGCCGTTGGAGCATTTCCCGGGTGTTTGTGGATCCAGCGTTCTTGTTTGTCGTGGTTTATTTCAAGTACTTTTTACTTTTTTTCTTGCTGCTTGTAGTCGTGACGCGTGAGAAGAGCACGTACGAAAATAAACGTCCGTTGGTCGTCGCGACCAAGTAACTGAGCGACGCTGTCGGCCATGCTGAGTTGATCGTCGTAGGATTCCGTCGTAACCTGCGCAAAACTTACGATAATTTCGTTTCGTGAATACGAATTTGTTCTCACGTTTTGTCTTACGCACTCTTTCGGCGTAACATGGTTTTGTGAATCTGGCCTCTGCACTTCCGAAAGTCGCAGGAAAGGTAAGACAGACGCGGACGACGTTGCAATGGAGCAGACGACGCTCAGATAGGGGGGCCGCGATCAGCCAATCAGGGCACGGCGTTCTGACGTCACCGGTACCCCCTGCGCGAGAAGCAGACGAACTTGCCCTCCGCATTGTCCTCAAGTAAGAAACAAAGGGAAGAGGTTTATTCAAGTTCTTATTGTTGCCACCTGCCCATTTATTGACCTGGAGTATTTTGTGCAATAGCTGGCTCTCAAAAGTCTCGACAGGCATTTTGCGCTATTTCTTACTGAAGATGTCGACTGCTACGCTAAACACCCTTTGAACTCGAGGCACTGGATGGGAGTGCCATATTGTGCCTCACGAATGCTTCATGCTCTGCATTGAGCTTCTTCAGCGAAGCAATGAAGTACCATTTACCTCGAAGATAGAGCAAAGTTTCGTCGTTGAAGCCGTTGCCTGATATTCGAGAGTTTTCGTTTTGTCGTTCGGATACCTCCGATACCCCCGATAACGATACCCGATAACAATATGACGCATGCGCAAAGGCGGTGGCGGAGTATCGGATATCGTTATCGGAGTCATCGGGACGATCTACTAAAATTCACTATTGTCGAAATCGCGAAGCTGTGGAAGTCGTCATACAACTAGCCGAAGCTGGAATAATAATTGATTTGTGTACATCTTACTATACCGGCATATGTTGCTAGACAATAGCAAAACATCGTTCGTAACAGTAAGGGGATAATTAAATATTAAATAAGATTTGGCTCGATATTTTGTTTCAGTTTGTTCCGAACGGGTCGAGCCTAGGTTGAGACGTTGGTTAGTAAGAAAACGTTTTCCATATATAAATACAAGTAATAAAGAAAGAACACACCAGGTTGCTCATAACAACAATTATTTAGAAGGTCGGTTAAAACAAGGAAAAGTAAACGCACGTTTGCCGTGTGTACTTTTCCTAATGCCTTTCAAAAATGCGCGGAGTTTTTCCGGTGTTCTCCAGATGGACGTTCGCTGATACCCCGGGGCAGCAAAGGGCAGAGAACAAAGCCGCACTATGGCCCCACTCACGAGTTTTTACTCTCTCCTAACACCCAAAATCTCAAGTCTATGTCAGCAACCATTCGGTTTTATTTGTAAAATCTCTGCATGAGATAAGATGCACACTGCTGGGGTAAAAACAGAAAGAAAAACAAAAAAAAAAAAAAGAAAGGAGGACCATTACCATTTTCGAAGGGCTCGCAAAAAGCTGACTCACAAAAAGAGGGACTGAGATGCTAATAACCTGGTTGGAATTCACAAATAAAGTGAGCCAACCCTAGAAGGTTGGCTACAAAAAAGTAAGTAGCTTTTAAAAGAGGGTCAAATAAGGTGAAAGAAACAGAAAAAAATACATCTTGTTTTTTAAGAGAAGATGATAAGTGCGCAGCAACGAAGGAGGATGCTTGTGGCAATAACACCTTCACATATTATCACATCTCGTTTAGTGGATTTTAGGGTAGACGGAGAGTTGTCTCGTGTTGTGACATTATGAAAATGGTCGTAGTCACTATATCCGAGAAGGACATTGTTAATTCTTTACTGTGCACTTACCGCCTCGAGCTGCTCGAAGTGGCACACAATCAATTTGTGTCCTCCTCTCCCCATAAGATACCTGCCTACTGGACCACTTGTAACAGTGTCGACAGTGCTGTGAATAGATATACAGTAGTGTACAAGCCTAATCAAGTAACTGTAACCTCATCCAAGATGCCTTCCCATTCCTTCCTTACCTTTCAAATATCTCTTTTGATCCCCTCTTTCCCCATCCCCAACCTGGAACTGTTTTGTCCCCAATCGACGGTGTGGTTAATAGGTTCCAGGCCTCCTTTTTTTTAACACTTCCCTTTTTTTCTTTCCTCTCCCCATCTTCGATTGCAAAGAAAAACAAAGGGACTAAAAAAACACGGATGTAGCTTGCTCACCACTTTTTCTTTTTTTTTAGAAATGCCCATTTAATTTTTTGCATTGTTATATTAAAAAAAAAATAGATTCAGGGGATTGGTGTTGTAAAGAAATGCTTTGGGGAGCTGAAGACTGCCAAGGCTTCCTTTGCGCTGGTCAATGCGCGTGACAGTGTGACTGCGCTCGACTTTACCAAAATAAAAACAACCCCTGCTCTCAGGCCGTGTCAGCCTGGCCACCCCTGCTATAGACTAACACACGGTTAACAAGTCACCTTAAGCGCCCTGGCCATGGCCAGGGCGCTTAAAGCTTAATAATTTTTTGATTTTTTTTTTTTTTTCAGCTCGCAGTGGTTTTGCGATCCCGACCTTTCGCGCGATCGCCAAATTCCCACGTCGAGTCTGACGCATTAAAACTGTGACGTATGAACTCGCGAGAATATCCTCGAAACCTTCTCATCGCCGTCGGGAACGTCAAGCGTTTCTCAGCAAAGGATACGAAGTACGCACGGTGTGAAGATACAGTTTGCTTTATCAATATCAGTCGGTAAACTTCGTGGAATTTTACCCACTGGGAATGGGTTTACTATATAGGCCTGCCAAACCGGGGAAACACCGCGCGAGCGTCAAAGAACTGGCGGGTGATCTCGAAGTATTTCGAAAATGTTCCACCCGCTAAAAGATATCTTATCCTCAATTATCATGTATATTTATATGCGGTGCTTGCACTGCAAGGCGCGACTATTAAGGAATCTGTACCGCGCCGCCAACTCGTACTGCCAAGCTGTACCACGCACGTTCGCTCTGCTCTATAGCACCGCTTCTCAGCTCGTAACTCGCCGCCATGTTTGTTTCCTTTTTTTTTTTACAGCGGAGCTGTTAAGGGCTCCCAGGATCGTGTCCGCCGAATTAGAAATGATGACACCGAACTCTGGACCATTACCGCCATCTATGAGCGACGGTGGCAACCAGACAACTGGTTGCCGCCGTCGCTCATAGATGGCGGCAACCTTTCTTCGGAGGAAGAAGAGCGGGAGCGGAACGAGCGGCGACTTGCGCAGCAGCCCGAATGGTTCCGCAAGCGAAAGAAGAGCAGATCGCTCGCCTGGAAAGCCACCGCCGAGAACAGAAGCTACAGCTCCGCTGCCCTTCCTTCTTCACCAGAATAAATAAAAACTTAATTCTTTTTTTTTTTTGCAGGGGGGGGGGGGGGGGGGGGTTCCTCTAAAAACACGCCCCGCCTCGAAGATGAGACATCCCAAAAATATGGAGCGGCCATTGTCCGCGTACGGGTTTGTTCTTCGGGTGTATTGACAGGCTTCGCTCAAGTTTCAGCAAATTCTCCCTCCAAGAGCGAAGAATGCGGGCATTTTTTTTTTTTCTGATGCGCTCGTCTTTTTTAGTCTTTTTTAAACTGCGCGTCGGTTACCCGGAACTTCGGCTCGTGGCGCCATAGACTCGCCAAAAAGCTGCACAGTGTGAATCAGGCACGTATCCAGGGGGGGGGGGGGGGGGCCCGGGGCCCCCCCCCCCCCCCGAAATCTTCCATTTTGCTGGGACCTCCTCTCCCCCCTCCTCCTCATACAGCATTTTGTCATAGGCGGGCCCCCCCCCCCCCTCCCCCCCCCCCGAAACAAAATCCTGGCTTAGTGCCTGGTGTCAATAGACTTTAAGTCTTTTTTTTTTTTTTTTTTCGAAACGACGTTCCGGCCGTTGATAGGTGCACTTCGGGGCTCTGAATGTTTTCGTAGATGTCCGTGTCTAGGCTCTAGCTACGCACGACGGAAAGGCTCGTGGCGACAACGCGCCGTGTGAAGGACGCGTCTATGCCTATGTTTCCAAAAAATAAAATTCATCACGTACAGGCAATCAGGAAACACACCAGACCAAGCAGGAAAGCGACAGATTAAAAAAATAAAATAAATCTAAAACAAAATGCGGCTTTGTGGCGCCCGAGAACTGCGACCACTTCTGCAGGCCGCATCATAGATCAGTCGCTCTTACTACAACTGGCCGCCGAACGCGAGTATAAATCCTTCAACAAAGACCGCACACGCGCATAGAGTATTTTTTTTAATTAATATTTCATCTTTCTGCACAGTTAATGACAGCAAACGAAGCTGCGAACTTTCATTATTGATGGCCCGTTTTTAGAACTGAATTCTGTTTTATGACATGTGGCTCGATTGATTACGGTTGAGGACATATCCACTTGTTTGTTTCAGCACAAGCCGTAACTACGTTTCAAATGCAGCTGGAAACACCCTGCAATGCAGGCACACTACCTGTACCACCCACACGTACAGACATGTGCCGACGTCGGTGCAATGTGCACGCGGACACCCTCTCAAAAATAAATGTACATCGTCAAAGCACATGCTTCCGAAGAGCGTTCGGTATACCATTCTACGCATATTTTTGTGTCAAGACCAAACAACACACAGTTGAACAGCACGCTCAAAAATACAAGAAAAAAAGAAAAAGAAACACAACCCTAGGACCCTGTAGTAGCCGATGCCTCCGCATAACCCGCCAGTCAGATTACTCGGGACGAAAACTTTCGGAAAACAGGGACCAACGCAGCCGGCCGTTAATTGGCAAGCACTGGGGGTGTCAAACAGTTAAGGCTTTCGAAAGAGCGACAAAACGAAACCGCGACAGCACATAAACCACAAAGTTCTCGTTTCGCCGACCGCAGCGATCCTTCATCGTTGTCGGTCAGCTTGTCTGGACAGCGCTAACAAGCCCCGACGGAATATAAAGGACAAGTTGGCGCGCTTGTATAGGTTTCATTTCCTCAGGAGCGACGAAATAGGCTCTACGACGTTCTACCCAATCGAACGAGGTGCCATGGGGACAGCTTTGTCCGTCGCCGCTTTGCTCATCCTGGCATTTGCTAGCGGTACGTTTCCTGCATGACTCCCTTTAGTCCCGCGGTCACGCTGGCAATACATCCTGCAAAAGACAGACTGCTAAAACTGTCTGAGGCGTGTCGCTTCCTTGAATGACTGTCACATTGGTCATAGATAAAAAATTGCCTGCAGATATGTTCGAAGTATACATTTATATATGAAGCAAACATGCTACAACATCCTTGAGGCCTGTCCGCAGACAATTCATGTAATCATGTTTGCAGAGAAACTCCGCGTCTTTTGTATGGTGTATGGGCAGTGTGACTCTATACGGCTTGAGAGAAAATAAATTTTTGGCTTGTGACTTCTTTTGAGTGTATAGCCGCTGTGTAGCTAAGATAATCTTTGGAACGCAGAGGAGTGTCCCGCGTCCTGTACAAACTTGGAAAGTCTCAAGTTTGGAATTTGTGCGGGGCTTGAGACACTACTTGCCCAAGCACCTACATGAATAAATTTAAATAATAGAGTGGTAAAAAAAATAATCCGTTCGTGATTGTTGGTGAAGGTAAACATCTTCGACAGACGTCTGTCTGGTTGGGAAGTGATAATGGAAAAAAAAAATTGACTCCAACCAAAAATTCAGCTCGGACCCAACGTTTCAAAACCAGTTCGGTTCCTTCTTCAAGGGATACTGAACCATAGAATTTAGATTTAGTGTCCATAATAAGTGGCGCACGTTCTTTCCACGAGCCAGCAGCCGCCGGTGTGCGCGAGCACTCGCAACGAAAATGACGTCAAAGACCTCCATTCGCGCTTGAGGACAGTGAAATGCATGGGCTTCGGGCCAAAGGAGAATAAAGACAGGCTTTTCATCTCTACAAGTGAAAGCTACATGCTTGTTAGACCAATTAATTGCTTACCTTTTACACCAGACACCACTGTATAGATGAAAAACTTGTCTTTATTCTCCTTTCGCCCGAAGCCCATGCATTTCACTGCCATCTTAACCGCGAATGGAGATCTTTGACGTCATCTTTGTTGCGTGTGCTCGCGCACACCGGCGGCTGCTGGCTCCTGGAAAGAACGTGCGCCACTTATTGTGGACACTAAATTCTATGGTTCAGTATCCCTTTCAGGGGCGATTGATCTCGTGCGTGGGAGCAGCCTCGTCTTCTTTGGTGGTACGAATATCTTCTAATCGCGCTTCCGCCTCGCCATCCAGTCTTTTTCTAATCGCGTGTCGTAGTCCACTTACATAAACAGATGGTAAGATACCCATAGATCTGTTGATATTTCCTGGTGTATTTTGGATGTGCCATGATTCAAGGTGATGTCTTTTTCGAAGATTGGTTTCAACACCAAGAACGGACGCGTTCGCGAAGTCTATCGGATGGTCAAAAGTGTCACAGTACTCCGCAAGAGCACTGCGTTCTCGGTCGAATAGACCTATTGCTATATTACCCAAGCATCAAGGAGAATGCAGGGATTGGTGTTCCACGCGCCGCACGTGCTGGCCTCAGCAGTAGTAAATTTTCCAAAGCAAAAACCTAAAACAAATTGTATCTTGCACGCGCGTTCGTCAACGCTTTATTTTGGTTATTTACTTCGAATATTTTATACGGGGAAGACGTGCGCGTGTGGCGCGTGGAACACCAATCCCTGCATTCTCCTTGATGCTTGGGTAATACAGATAGGCTCCCTACGGGAGCCAGAGTTGCGCGTTCACGCATGGCATGTGGATCCAGCTCCTCACGTGACTGAATTCGGCGAATAGCAGCGCCGCGCGTTCGAGGCGCGCGGCGGGCTCAAAAGCCTGGGAACGTACGCCGGGGCGCGTGCAACGTCTACTTTGCTGCACGACACTTGATACGGCTCCTCACGTGATCGGATCTCGGCGAATAGCGGCGAGGGCGGCACGCGGCATGTGGAATCAAACGCGCAACTCTGGCTCCCGTAGGGAGCCTATACAGGAACTCTAGGTCGAATTTGCGTACATCGTTCTTGTGCTGGCGTAACCTTTCCATAAAGTTCTTTGTTTCGCCGATATAAGATGCAGGACATTTTAAGCAGGGGATCCGGTAAACAATTCCCGGTGCTTTTTCCTTCGATGGGGCGATCTTTTGGTCTTGGCATGAAACGTCCAAGAGTGGATACCGGTTTGTGAGCCACGTGAATGCCTTGTTTTGCGAGCACCCGTGATAGTGCTTCGCTAGTACCTTGAACGTAGGAAACGCTAATGCGCGTGATGGGGCGATACGGCGCAGCTCCCTTTGGTTGTGGGTTTTGGCGAGCGTGAACCGTACGTTTGGTGACTTGTCGGATGAACCTTGTAGGGTAGCCGTTCTTTCTCAGATCAGCGATCACACTCTGCTCCTCGCTTTTTCTGTCAGTTTCTGAAAAACAGATAACAGCCGCCCTGGACATGAGTGTTGCAACGACTGATGCCTTGTGGCTCGTTGGATGGTTCGACTTAAAATTAAGGTAGCGTCCGGTGTGAGTGGGCTTCCTGTATACCGAAAACTTCATCTCCTCCCCTTGTCTCTTCACCAGTAGATCAAGGAATGGTAAAGTGTTGTCTTTTTCCCGTTCCACGGTGAACTGGATATCGGGCTCGATGGAGTTGAGGTGAGCCAGGAACTTATCAACTTATGATGTTTTCAATATACAAAAACAGTCATCCACATAATGCATAAACACCTCAGGTCTGTTGGTAAAGGACTGTAGCGCTCTTTGTTCGATGCTTTCCATTGTCAAATTTGCAGTGGTGACAGATATGGACGCACCCATCGCAGTAGCAGAGAATTGAAATTTTAGTATGCTAATAGAACCAGTAAAATACGTATGTGAAAAAAGAAGAGCTTGATACTTGAAGACTGATTTTTTTTATTTCAATGTGTACTTTTTTGTCTTTTTTTTTTTAGGGGGGGGGGGGGTTTGGGGGGGGACACGCTGTTTACATTTTCAACGCATATCACCCAAGCACAAAATGCCGAGTCACCGGGCTGTGCTACGCTTCCGAAGCACCTGAAATATCGCACAAGAGAGCTACTGCGCATGCTCGGAACGCGTTCCACAGCCCACCAGACAAAGATGGCAGCACCCAGAAGGCGACCATTAGAATGGTCCTACAGATAGAAACTGAGGAAGAGGAGGAGTTGAGAGCCCATGGGAATGTCAGAGCACCCAGCTCTGGTTGGAATGAAGAGTGGGCAGACGCAAAGCTGACTGCCTTTGTATCTACAAACCGTTGTAACGCTTTCGAACGCTAAACGGCAGCGTCCGGCTTTTAGCGTCAGCTAAACAGCAAGGCCCCCATAACGGCCACAGATGTGACGTCAGTGCAAGCCATGTCAAAAAAGATGACTTTTTTTACTTTTTTTTTTTCTGAGGACCATAATTTATATCAGTGTCACTAGATAAGCTACGTTTCAAAGTAACGACCATTACCCATCTTCTGGCTTAATATGATGGTTGCCAGTTATCTGAAGCTTTATCTGAAATCGCAGGAAACGCTTTCCCGTCCACCACAAATGTTTAAAAAGTTCGCGACAGAGCTAAGCAATATTACCTGAGCTTCCTACAACAAAATCTAACGCTGAGGAAGTCGCACTTTTGAATCATGACGATCGGCCCTTGCGTACACTCTGCACAAGCACCAAGATGGTGGCGCCTACAACATCGGGGATCAGAGTGCTAATACTCTAAGCGTAGCTCCTTTAATGGCTCTAATTTATACATCCGTGATTCGTTTTGAACCGTTAAACACGACTAATATTTCATTGCACGTTTTGCACCGAGCCCAATAGTATAGATTTTGTTTTTTTCGAGCAGGTGTGCGGTCGGTTTGCCCGGAGTTGGATTGCGAGAAAGAGGGCCCTGGATGCTTCCCGGTTCGAGGCGACAATGAAGAATGTTCAAAGTGCTCCTGCGATGGGAAGCAAGAGGACCCCAGCGTCCTCGATCGAGTCGGACCTGCCGTGGCTCCTGCGAAACCCCACGCCACAGCCAAGGACGGTCCTGACTCTCGTAACAAAGAATGCCCAACTTGCCCCGAAGGTTGCATCACCAGCATGTTCCAGGGAAAATGTACCGGATGCCTTTCGCCCGAGGACTCTGACCTGAAGTGCGAGTAGCTGTCCAAGTTTATCTGGAAGAGCGTCGCGGTTGGCTCGGATTACCTGTGAGCCCAGAAGTGGTGCACAACTAAGGGCTTTGATCTACGAGAGCGACAAGCACCGATGTTTGTCGTATGTCACACGCAGGGTTGTGGCGAGTCCCGATCATGTTATTATCGCTCCTCAGCCAATGAGATTGCCGCATCAGCCGATAAGAACACCGAAGAGCCAATCACGAAGTCAGAGGCGTGGTCATTACGGGCCACACCCTGCGTTTGTTTAGCTGTCACGGGGTATGCGGAACGGAAGTTCGTCCGCTTCTTTTACAGTGGTCGTGGTGGCGTCAGAACGCCGAGCACTGATTGGCTGTGTTTGAGGGATAGTGGATAGACCTCAAGGCAGCTTGCTTTGAGGTCTACCCCCTATCCTTCGATTAGAACCAATCAGAGCTCGCCGTTCTGACGCCACGACGTCCCCTGTAAAAGAAGCAGACGAACTTAACGTTCCGCATAGTAACAAAAAGCGAAGTTGCTTCTCTTGTTTACCCCACTAATCTTTCGCTGTGCTGGATGTCCACGGACAAATTATTCCGCGGTAATTTTGTGAATTTGAAATGTAAAGACTGACAGTGTGTAAATTTGAGGCTTCTGTGAGCAGTGTTGGGCGTTTGGTGTTCGAGTGGGGCGATGCTCGATCATCGGGTATTATGAATACGCAAATAAAATACGGCGGTTATTACCGCATACTAAACGAAATAAGCAGCAGTTTGGAAAGGTAAGAAAAGAAAAACCGCCGACGAAGTGAGTCGCAAGACACTAATATTATGCTGCGTCTATAAGCACTACCCTCTGACTAATATGTGGATACACGGAAGCCTAGGTCAATCCGACTTATTGATGACATAAAAGATTCATAATAATAACATTCCCTGGATTTCTCGGGTCTGTTGAGAGTTTATTACGGAAACATTTGAAAGGCTTCTTTACGTTTATTTTTCAAAGAAAGTCTCGTTATTCACTGCTTTCGAATACATTTTTTAACGATTAACTTACAGGGGAACTTACCCCGATAAATATCCCTAAGGTGCTTTAAAATTTTACGCCTCATCTGGGTCTTTTGTTGTTGTTGTTGTTGCAGTTGCTGGTTTTGTTGTTTTTTGTGAAAATATTGTTTCAATTTGCGTCGGCTACATTTTGTGTAAACTTGTGAAAACTACTTGGCGTAATATTTTGAGCTGTCACAGAGGAGATGCTTTTTCTTCTGCGGAATTGATCTTGACACACATAAAAACGGAACGATGATCACTAAGGTGTGAACTTAGCACTGCAGACCTTACACGGCTTTCTTCGTAATTAGCAATAAACAAATCAACGATGGTTTCTGAAATAATGTTGATCCTGGTCTGCCAATTGATCACACTACGACAACCACACACGGCTAATAAATTTTCAATTTTTCTTTTCATAACAGTATCTCTTAACATGTTGATGTTAAAGTCGTCACCACAAACTATATTTACCCAATGATCGCGAGTTTGTTGATGTTTAAAACACAATTATTCCAGAAATCTTATTTTGTCTAGAGGGGAGCCTCTGCAACGATACTACCGGCTTGTCGTCAACGCCGGAACATTTTCGTCGTTCACCCGAGAAACAAAGCTTTTCTTTTCAGTTTGTGCTACTCCGTCTACTCTTTACTATGCCATTCAAGTTCCTTCAGTTCTTGTTTTATTTCTGAAAGTTGCCCATTCGTTCCGGAGTTTTCAATTTGACCCCCGCGCTTCGTTAAACTGTTTAAATATTTTGCTGACGAAGATATTCCAGTGATTCGTCGTACTTGTATGACATGTTTTGAACTGGAACTTCAATGTTGTTTCTTCGATGGTCAACCGGTTGTTCAGTTTCTGGTTCATGCATATCGGCATGCTGGCCACGTCGATTTCAGCGTCTTTCATTGTTTTCGCGCTCCGACATTGCCCGCTCTGCATCTTGAAAGTGCTACACTTTCCAGTTTCGCACTTCCAAGACGAAACTTTTTTTTTTTCACTTTTTGACTCGTTATTAAGCTTCTTGACCACGACAACATTGACCATACAAGAATCTCATCGACCACGCACGAGTATGTCGACACGTGGGTCCCAAAAATCAATGCACCCCCCGAAATCTGATTTGCTAATATCAGTGAGCTCAAGTCACTTTTGCCAAGGCATACACACCAACGTGGAGGTATGACGCCACGTTGCTGCGGCGGCGCTGCTGTCGGCCCGCGGTGCACGCGAAGACGTTTCATTTGACGCGTTTCATCCGAAGACGAGTCCCCGTCGAACGCTGACGCGACGTGACCTCTATTGAGGTCACGCAGAAAATTCATCACTACCCGCAATACCTGCTAGAAGACAAGGCCTGCGGATGACGTCATCGATAGTAGATCCCCGACCCGCCACCAAGCGGCAAACACGTCGAAGCTCGACGCGAACCGCCGCAAGGCGGAAGACGCATCCCCCTTTGCGCCGCCGCGTGCTAACACCGGGCTTGTTCTGAGACGCTGCGAGATGCGCTGGCGAAGATCCTGACGCAAGGCAGGCAACGCTGCGTGCATCCACGCCGTGGTGACCTTTAGGGAAAAAAGGCCTTGTCTTCTATAGTGGTATTGGTTCAAGCGATGGGTCGATGTCCCTCGATCCGACAACAGCTGTTGTGCAGATGCGCGATACACCTACCACGAGCGAATGCATGCTGCCACCCCATTTGCTTCCAAAGGCTGCACCTTTCAGTGCAGTGCCGTTTTGTGCTTCCGAGCTGCGTGTCGCTATATTTGTAAAACGAACGCAACAAACCAAGGGGATTCAGCCACCGCCACTACTCAGCGCCACCAGGTTCATTACACCGCACTGTGGCAGCTGTGACAAGTCTGGGTTCTCTCTGGCATATAAACTGCTGTTCACAGCGGAGTGTGAACCGAAATCGAAGGGCCCCGCGTCATAAGCTTCGAGTATGACCGCAAGGTGATTCTGACTTCCGAAAATGGTCTGAGTTGCGAGAAGTTCAGGGCGATGAGCACCGCCTCCAAACCAACGTCATATCGCCTTTGACCTTTACTACTCTGTTTCACCATGTGTCCGAGCGTAGTCAAGGCTAGACCACCCACAAGTAAACACAATCAAACTAAAAACGAAAGACCACGGTGCCTGAGCTCCAATTGATTGGTTTCGTCAATGATAACACGCACACGGTAAGATTATGAATGCCACCTTGCTGTAATTTTGTCGTGGCTTGACTGACCAGCTGGGTAGCGTTCACTGCGCTCGGACTTAATTAAGGTGAAGAAAATTACGGGGGGGGGGGGGGGTGGAGGGGTGAGAATATTGTACCGAATCAATAGCCCAGTGTTTTCCCTAAATTAAACAATGCCAAAACTACCCTTATATGGCGACTTCCTCTTCCAGAATAAAAGTTCGGAATGACGCAGCACTATTTGATTTCATTCCAACCATTCTTTGCCCCCCCCCCCCCTCAAATGTATACGCTTTTGAAGCGTACTCTTGAACTTGTCAAACTCTGTTGGATACGGTGTCAACGTTGGGCTCTTCTCGAACAATACATGGTGAAACCCCACGCCCTCCTTGTCACAACGCTGCATTCTATTGATTGCAAGCGGAACAATTATACTTCGTTTCACCTTATGGGCGAGCGAAGGCAAAGCTGGAAACGCGAATAAATAAATTGGGTTGTGTGTATGTTTATACAGCCTATAACGTGGTCTGCCTCAACGGGCGATGAGTCTCCCAGCTGTAGATGAGCAATTTAGCCAGTGCAGTACAACCGCTAGCCTGGGGTCTTTAACGTGCATCACGCAGTGGTGATACACGACCGCACGCCGGTACGATGCTCATTCAGATCGAAACGGGCAGGGGTGGAGTTGAACCCAGGATCCCTGGGTTCTGCAGCGCGAGCTTTCGCTCCACGTGCTCCGAGCTGGTGTGCGCTAGACCACTCGGCCACCGATCCCCCCAATAAAATGTGGAACGCTTCACGATTTTGCGTGTCATCCTTGCGCAGGGGCCATGCTAATCTTCTCTGTATCGTTCCAATTTTAGTATATGTACTTTGGAAGTACCTGGAAACGCGAGCACGGAAGCTCCGTGCGTTCAGGCTTTGCTCGAGCGCGCAAGCTGGGGAGAAACGCACAACGCGCTGGTCTCGCGCTTCTAGCTTCGGCTTTGCTCGCAGATAAATTGAAACGTCTTTTTTATTAATTTAGATGAAGAATTCAGACGCCATGGTTTTTCCCAGAAGTGGCGCGCGGCGCGAGTCTCGAGCATTTCCACAACAATGAATGGCGCCACTTTTCCCAGGATAGAGGGGCTTTATTCACGTGTATCAGAGCCGTTTATTGAGAGAGTTTGGCCATACATTGGTTTGAATAGGCGAGCATCTCGGGGCCAACCACAGGCCGCGAAACAGCCCCTAGCGGTGGTCGTGTGCTCTAAATTTGTGACACGACTATAGGGAGTATTCACTGGCGGCCATATCCGTGTGCGCTGCTGCTGAGCGCGTGCTGACGGCGAGCTTCCGCAGTTCTTTTGCAACGTGCATTCCGCACCATCAACATTGCCGGTCCTAGCAGGCTATTGATGTGAGCTTGTTCCGAGCATGCGCTCTAAACAATGACCTCAAATATGGCGTCCAGTGAATACCCCCTATTAGCGGCGAGAAGTTGTGGTGGCGCCCTCTTATGGTTCCCCCTTGTTACGTCATTACCTTGCAAACAACAAGTTCGATGGTGTTTGTAAATAGCATGGTGGAAGCTTGAAATCATTGCGCTCTTAAAGGAACACTGCCAACACCGTCAAAATTAAAGTTCTTTCATTCCTCTTATTTCCGTCGATGATAATCCCCTTTCTTACGTCATAGTCAGCGTTCGGCCAATCGTGGAAGGCCGACCACAGCGACGCTTGTGTTCGCTCTCGGGGCTAATACTTCGTTTCACCCAACGTTGGTTTCACCTTACGTGCGAGCGAAGGGAAAACTAGAAGCGCGAGAACGGAAGCTCCGTGCGTTCAGGCTTTGCTCGAGCGCGCGAGCTGGGGAGAAATGCAAAAAGCGCTGGTCTCGCGCTTCTAGCTTTGGCTTCGCTCGCAGATAAAGTGAAACGAAGTATAATTCGAGCCGTGCCGAGCGGAGCTCCGCGTCTCAAGACGCTCGCGCACCCCACCCTTTGCACTGCTTTCTTTCAGCCAGTCTCAGGACGCTGTTCTAGCAGTGCAGACAAAGGCATGGGCACGAGCGCATGGCTTTGGAAGTGCCTCCTATGCACGAGGTCTCGTACAAACAAAAGCGTTTCGCTGAGCTAGGCTCACGCGCCTGTGCCTTTGACTTCACTGCAGACATTTGCGAGATGGAGTAGAGGTCTCCTGATTGGTCGACGCTGTGTCACAAATTTAGTTTACGCTCTAAGCGTGGGGGGAATATTCGGCGCTGGCGGCGGCCTTTGCTCCGCCTATTGTCCAAACTCTTCTAATATACGGCTCTGACGTGTATGTGGTCGCGCCTCGCAGTCTGCGCCGCGGGCTGATTGGCTCACTCGGGAGGGGGGCGTTACGGCTGAGAGATCATAGACTGGCCAAACTCTCCCGATATGCGGCTCTGGCCTCGAGTGCCTCGAGGGTGCTCGAGCGATTCCACCAGCTCGTTTCTCTCGGACAACATATTATCGTGCTTCCTGCTGTTCTCATGGATTGAAGCCAGGCTCCAATTTCTAGTTGTAAGTGAATTCATTCGAGAGTCTATATTCTCCTAAAGCCCAGGCGCAGCCGACGCCACCAGCCGATGAGACTAATCACGCAGCGTGACCACAGCACCATCGTGGTGTTCGTCATGTTTCTGTACGTGTTCTACCATTGCTGGCCGAACCCGTCATAAACGGAAAAGGTCTGGTGACTTATCGCGCTTTTGGCGCAGTTTGATTGGTCCAATTACCTCGCAGCGCCGGCTAATAGGTAGATTATTTTTGAAATGGAATGCTCGTAGGTTACTTAGTATAATACACCAAGTTTCGCGATTTTCAGAAATGCTCATGTTAATCCACACCATGGTGCCCATCAAACATGTGATCATCGTATTTAGTTGAACGCTCTCTCATTCTAGGCTCTAATGATACTCGGCCCTTGCCCTTGGCCTGCCACCCTGCTTGCATGTGCGCGATGTTGCGATGGGCCTTGGCGGAGGTCACGTTCCTTTCTCCGTCCCTCTTCTTACTGCAAGGGGGGGGGGGGGGGGGGGGTGCCGTCCCATTGTAAAGGCCCGTTCACACTCTTGCGACCTCCCAGAACTGGGTGCCTTGGAACCTCTTACAACGAGAGGACGCACTGGCGCCAGCTATAGGGTAGCTGCGGAAACTTGGCGGTTCGGCATATTTTCTATTTCTCTCGCGCATTATCCTTTTTTTCTTGGCGCGAAAAAAACTTTTGTCCACGTTATGAACGAGCCTTTCTTATAGGTATTACGCACATTTGACCTCGGAAATCCCGCAAAACCTTCGCTCTTGTGGAATGCAGTTCCAGGGTCACCGCATAGATGGCGCAAGAATGACAGTGTGTTCCCTCGTCCTAAGAAATTTCAAGAGGTTTCAACAGGTCTCGTCTCTTTCGGTCGTGCTCGGTTGCAAGAGTGTGAACGGGCCTCAAGTCGGCGACCGGCCGTCTGGGCCGTCAATGACTGGAAACCACACCCGGCGCCGTGTTGACGTCGGGACACCTGGACGACAAGTGAAGCCGCATAATTACCGGAGGATAAGCGGAGACCACGACGGCGGATTATCTGGCGAGGATTCCGAACGACGGCGCCAACTGCAGGGATGACACTGCAAAGCTGGAGTCCCGAACTGAAGAGACTTGTTAGAGAATAAGCATAAATTTTACACTGTCACTCTTAAAAAATTTATTACGGAAGCCCCGGCTAAATTCTGGCGGTATGTTAATCCCCAAACAAAAAACGAAGTTACTTTCGACAACAATCAGCTACGAGCCGAAGAATTCAATTTCTTTTTTTTTTTTTTTCATCTGTGTTTACTCAAGACAACCAACATTTAGCAAGGGGTAGAGATTTTTTCTGATTGTGCCCCAATTAGTGATTTATTAATTCAAGAGGAGGGAGTTTGTTAACCTCATGCTCAACATAGATGTGAAGAAAAATCCCGGGCCTGACGGAATTCCTAATGCGTTTTTGAAGCGGTACGCTGAATCGGTTGCTAAGTATACTTACAATAATTTTTCAATCGTCCATAAATAATGGTTCCGTGCCAAAAGCCTTGCAGATTGCCGAAATTGTCCCCATATATAAAGGAGACTGTTTCTTGCGTGGAAAATTACCGCCCTTTATCTCTCAATAACACATGCTCTAAGCTTCTCGAACATATTCTTTCAAAGCATCTTTTTAACACTCCTTAACGATCACGATATTTTGTTTCAATGTCAGCATGGATTCCGTACATGTCTTTCCACAACGACCCAACTTATCAAAACCGTGCACGATCTCTCCCAAACTATAAATAATCGTGGCCAAGGGACGTCATATTTTTAGATTTTGCAAAAGCATTCGATAAGGCGTCTTATCCTAATTTTTGCTTAAAGTTAAAGCCCCACAATTACAAGCTGGTTTCGCTCGTGTCTTACATCGAGAGTTCAATTCGTTGAGTTGGGATGTTGTGTGTCTAGACCCGCTCCAGTTGCTTCTAGAGTACGTGCCACAAGTTTGTGTGCTAGGACCGCTTTTATATTTTAATATTTATAAATGACATACGTCGTGGAATATCAGTTCCAGTTAAGCTGTTTGCTGATGATTGTATTTTGTACAATCAAATAGAAACTGAACAAGATCAACCAAAAACTGCAAAATGAACTCCTCAAAATCAAACATCGGTGCGACGAGTGGCAACTGGAGACAAAGCCTCGAAAATCGGTCGTTATGTCTATAACAAGAAAAAAAAAAAAACATTTCCTAAATTATAATTACTTTATAGGTGACACCGACCTACCTTGTGTAGACGAAAATAAGTACTTAGGAGACCTTCGCAAGCGACTTACGATGTAACATCCACGCGGAAAAAGTATCCAGAAAAGCTAACCAGGCACTGTGTCACCTCAGTAGAAATCTTGCCACCGCTTCGCCAGAAATAAAAACATTAACTTGCAAAACGTTTGTGAGACCTGTTCTTGAGTACGCAAAAGTAGTGTGGGAACGATACACAATAGCTGACGCGTCCAAACTTGATAAAGTCTGGCGGCTTGCTTCCCGGTTTTACTTTAATAAATATAATCGTATCCGTTCCCCCACCGAACTCTGTAGACTTGCTGAACTTGTTCTTTTTTCATCTTGTATGTTTTATGACACGTGTAAATGCCCTGTAAAGGACCGACAGTATAAATAAATAAATAAATAAAGATAACGTCACTCTCATCGCTACTGCGAAAAGTGTCGATGATTCCAATGAAGCGAATGATGCCGAAGACATCACCGTCTGAAACTCGCACGCTCGAAACGCGGAAGGTACGCGTGGAAGCCAACGTTATTAGATTAGCTCAGTTACGGAACTGCTCATAGACGCTGCACGCACGAGCAGTACACCCCCCCCCCCCCCCCCCTCACTCACCCCGACTCGCCTCCCGTCGTACGACGCGCTGGACGGCTGCTTTGGTAACTGCAGTGTATTCTATGGGATACATAAGTTTCGAAGCGCAGCGTCTAGATGGTGCTCCACCGTACTCTATGGGAAACACAGTTCGGAGACGAAAATCTAGATGGCGCTTCGAACGACGGGAGGCGGACTGAAGTGAGTGAAGGGGGGGGGGGGGGGGGGGGTAGGCCCCTTTTGCGGGAGTTCAAATTCAAATTCTTTATTGATCCCTGAATCAGAGAAAGGAGGCAGAGAAGAAAGCAACTGACACGCTGCTTGACTAGCTCTTCTGCCCCCCGTAGCAGCCCAGGGAAGAACAAACATAAACGTAAAGACACTAGCATTCGACATATTCATTATAGCATGGGAAAGACAACATCATTTATATTGCTAAAAAGAAGAATGTAAACAAAGGGAGAAAAAAAAGAAACGAAAAACTATGTCGAAAATAACAACTCGCGCAAAACGCGTACAATCGTGTTATACTAAACTTTTTTTTTGTTTTACATGGTAGTAACCATTAGACAAAAAGTTAACATATTTGTCTGGCGGACATACTGAAGATATCTATATCAAGTTCATTAAAACGATTCAGAATATGGGGGAGGGTACATTTTAACATCTGATTCCCATAGTTTGTTCTTGAATGTGGCACTATCCATATCTCAGCATTACGAGTTGGATAATTTGCTGGTCTAACTTCAAATGGGGAAATTGATAGATACATATTTTCGTTCTGTCTAAAAGACCTTTTGTAGAGAAGTGCAAGTTTATAACTATAGTGATTTGGAATTTGTACTATATTAAATTTATGAAATAATGGCTTGGTATGACTATCGTATGCTGCAAACATAAACCTCGATTGTTTTTTTTAAGATTATGTATTAGCTTCAGATTTGTGGCAGTCGTGTTACCCCATACTAAAAACAAATAGTTGTAGTATGTGTAAAAAAGGGACTTGTATACGCATAAGTAGCATAACAGAGATGGAAATAATATTTCAGTATTTATATATAACCCCAACAACTTCCGTAGGTCATTACTTATCTGTTGCACAGTTTCGTCCCAACACGGGTATTCATTAAATATTATTCCTAGTACTTTTACATTGTTTTACTGTATCTATTTCATTTCCACCAAGTGAAGGGATAGTCATGTAGGTACATTTTGTATTACGTGATCTGAATAGAACGGCTTTAGTTTTATTTACATTTATTTTTTAAAGAATTGAATATCGTCCAAGCATTTAGGTTATCAAGATATTGATTTGCCTTGTGTATAATTTGGTCAGCGTCGTTTCCTGAGAAAAAGAGAGAGGTTTCATCTGCATATATGATGTAAATAACGGTATCATCAATATTTACGATATCATTGATATATAAATCAAAAAGAAGTGGCCCCAGTATACTGCCTTGAGGCACGCCTGCTGTTAATTTCCTGAGATCTGATCTATTTTTATTGATTTCTACACACTGATAGCGGTTTTCAAAGTAACTTTTAATCATCTCTAGAGCGACACCGCGAACACCTAACATGTATAACTTCTGAATTAACGTTTCGTGATTGAGGCGATCGAATGCTTTCAAAAAACCTATAAACACTCCTAGTGCAACCAGTTTATTTTCAATATTATTTAAATTTATTTCTTTTTGCTTTAACAGCGCGAGTTCAGTAGGGCGACCTTTTCTGAACCCATACTGACAGGGTGTTACGATTGAAAATTTGTCACAAAAACAGTATAATCGTTTATGTAAAAGTTTTTCTTGACCTTTGGAAAATATTGGTAATACGAAAATAGGCCTATAATTTCCTAAGTTATTTTTATCCCCAGCTTTATGCAAAACTGAAACTTTTGCCACCTGCATTTTCTTGGGAAAAACCCCCGTTTGCCACGCTAGATTAAAAATATGTGTCAAACACGGAACAATGGACCGTAGCACACGCTTAATAGGTTTAATTTGAAGTTGATAAAAATCACTGCTCCTGCTATTTTTTTTAAGTCTTGAAAAACGGAGAATACTTCACCTTCATCAGTTCGATAAAGAAACAAGCTGTCATGTACGCTGATCATGTATTTGGAAGCATGCTCACTATGTGTAATATGAAAATGTTCAACAAAGTAATCATTACATTTTTCTGCTAAAGCCGCACCACTTATGTCAATACCATCAATTTTAAGTGTTGGTATCTTATCTATATGCAATCCATTTTTCATTAATCTATTCAACTTCTTCCAGACCACATATGACCGCATATTCCCATCAAACAAATTGTTGAAGTATGCGTGGTTAGCTTGTCTTACCGCCGAATTCAGAAACCTCACTCAAACTACACTCACACTTAAGGGCCGCTCCACTTCCTCGAGGAAGGCGCGAGGGCCGGCGCTGGCCAATCGCGAGGACGGACCCGCCGTCGCGATTGGCCAGCGCCGGCCCTCGCGCCTTCCTCGAGGAAGTGGAGGGGCCCTTAAGTGTGAGTGTAGTTTGAGTGAGGTTTCTGAATTCGGCGGTTAGGGCTTTGTTACCGTGTTCTGTTGTTTTCGGAAGGCAGACAAAATGGCAACATCTTTGTTAAGTACACATTTATGATAAAGAGCATTTTTCTTTTTAATAATGTTTAATACTTCAGACGTAACCCAAGGTTTACGGGATTTATGGTGAACTTTATGCAATTTACATGGAAAGCAACGATCATACAATATAGTAAATGTTTCTAAAAAAAAAAGTTAAAGGCTTCATCAGCGGATACACTAGACAGCACCACTCCCCAGTCCTCAGAGTTCACTTGTTGCTCAAATTGTTCAAGGTTTTTTGCGCTTACATTTCTTAAATAGACATCTTGTGAACTAATTTACTTCTTCTTAAAGCCTATGTCAGCAAGCATATAAATTGGAAGATGGTCACTAATGGTTCTTCCCACTACTCCAGAGATTACATCGGACTTGCACACATTTGTTAAGAACAAGTCGAGGAATGCTCATGATTAGGTGTAATACGAATAGGCTGTACAATAACATTAAGCAAGCCGTACGACTGAACTAAAGAAAGGAACTCTTGACGTGGAGAAGACGTAAGCATATCTATGTTGAAATCACCACCACCAAAAACCATAAACTCATTTTCACGAATAAACCTCAAAAACACATCAATAAATTCAAGAAAAGCAGTAATGTTTCCACTTGGTGGACGATAAACAACAAAAAATACAGATTTATGGTGTTTTAACGTCAGCATCTCGTAGTCATTTGTGATAATCGTAAAATCATCAATCACGACACACTCAAAACTTTTTTCCACATACATGCATACACCGCCACCTTGTTTAACATTGCGACATAAATTGAGATGTTCATAATTTTCTAGCGCGTCAACTTCATCCCTTGACCCATACCATGTTTCGGTTAACATAATTACATCATTCATAAAATCAAAACTACCCAAAAAGATGCCTAGTTCCTCGATTTTATTTCTTACCGATTGTACATTAAGGTGAAACAGACTAAACGGTACATTATGTTAGTGTTTAAAAATAAGCCCAACCTCACGTGACGACAAATATGGCTTGTCATTCATGTTTAGAAACAAAAAAGAACAAATTTAAAGTAACTAACTGAAAGAGCAACGAAATTAGTCTAGTTTTGGCAAGTCATCGATCGTTGCTATTAGATAGGACCGAGCCCCATCGTTCTCTCTTTTGAAAATCTTTCCATTCCTATACCAGACAAACTGATATCCCTTCGCCTTTGCCCATTCTTTTGTTTCCCAGAGAAGCGATTTTTGTTGCTGTGTCAGGTCTTTTCGAATACAAATCTTGCTTCGAGCACGTTTCAGGTTTTACCGTTTATTTAGCCACAGGTCTTGCGTTGCCTGGCTAGCAAAGCGAACAATGATTCCGGGTGTTTTATCTGGACATGAAGCAAGTCTGTGCGTTACAACAACCTGATCTGTGGTCAAGTCGGGAACATCAAGTTGCCTTGCCAGATCATTTAGTTTGGCCATGAGGTCTTCATTTTCACTTGTGGGGATCCCGTGTATTTCCAAGTTCTGTTTGCGGTTCCTCCGTTCCAAGTCGTGAACTTTCTGCTTTAGTTGATCATTTTCTGCTCCGGTCCCTGATTTCTCTAAGTTTGTGACCCTTTTCTTCGAGTCTTTTATTTCCTCGTGTTGCTCCCCAACACGTTTCAACACATCGTCGTAATTCTCCGACATATGCTGAAGGGAGTGTTCTATACCATCCACCGTTGCCTTCAAGTTTAGGAGCGTGTCCAGCTTTGCATTCATAGCCACCAACATGTTTGCTACATTCAGTTCGGTGTTTTGTGTTTCGTTTTGGCCAACCGCAATTACAGCTGGAGGCACCGATGATTTAGCTGTCTGGACGTGCGAGGTCAGAGGACCCTCCCGTGCAGTCTGAGGCTCTAACGAAGGAGTAGACGAACGTCGAGCGTGCAATTTGCATGTGTTGCATACCCAGTGATCGAGCCTCTCCTGTGGCATTGACTTAAGAAAAGTTTTTGTTACCACAACTGAGATAATCTAGTAACGTTTGTGGCAGCTGAAGTGCGGGACGCCCAGAGAGCCAGGTCTGCGGGGGAGTATAGAAGGGGACGCCGCGCCGTCGCGCGTTGATAGGATGACGTAACCGACCCAACAAACACTGCAGCATGTTCGAGTGGAGCGGATCCGAGGGTCCCGCACATAGGTCGATCTATCCACAAAACTATCGCGCCATTTTCAAAATAAAATCAGCAGGATTGTAGGAACACCTCGTGGATTGCGTGCCATTCAGTTAAATCATCGAGAGTCTTCGTCCTACGCACACGTCTTTGACAGAATCATAATCACTAAAATGATTTTTCTTTAAAACAAAGAAAACAAAACGTGTTTTTTGGCCCGCGTAATTAAACCTCGAATAGCGGGAAGCTGAACCTCCTTGAGAATGTGACTGGTTGCGATAGAACGAAAAAGTTTGAGAACACGACGTTACCTTTGTTCAAAATATTTTAAAAAAAGACCAAATATTTCTTTGGGCCGACGTCCACCTAAGCCTAATATAGTCAAAACAAGAAAAGGCATTGCGGGCGCATATGCCAGTTAGTAAAAAAAAAAAAAAAAAATTGGCAGCAACAAAGAGAATATTGATTTGTTTCCTATGTTGACAAGCTTTTTTTTTTTCACTAAAATAAATCCTAGAGGGGTCCACAATGCCATTTCTTGTTTTGACGATATTAGGCTTTGGTGGTCATTGACTAGCAGAAACAATTTGGTCTTTCTCTTTTATTTTTTAATCCAGGTAACGTGAGTTTTATCCCAACCGCTAGCATCACAAACCAACACCGCCGAGAAGACAAGGCCGTATACTGCTGACATTTTTGAGTCACCAGCGAAAGCCAAAGCTGGACACTGATTGGAAACGCGTGGTGCGTCGGCGCTTGGCTTTGAGTCAAGTTTTAATCCGAACATTGAGGCAATCGTCGTGTCCAATCTGTGACCAGCGTTTTCCATACCATGAAATGCAAAAGTAGCAAGCCCACCCCTCTAGCGGAAGTTGCTCTGAAAAGTCATAAACTTCATCTTGATCATCCAGATCAAAGATCGTTCGACCATGGCCTGCAGAGAGATGTCATCTAAGCGCACCAAGAACATCGTCCTCTACAGCATCGTGGTGATTGGGAACGCGGCCTGGTGCTCTGCTTTCAAAGATTGGTATTTCGGCATCGACAAGGTACTATTCACCAATCTATATTTCCAGTAGACAGGACACGTCATGATCGCGACCAATACGCTTCTTGGAGATGCTGACCTTTTGATGTGTCTTTTTTCATCGACGTAGCTAGGTATTGTAAAATGATATCAGAAACTAAACCGTCGTAAAGTTTTTCGCGTTTTTTTTTTTTTTTTTTTTTTGTCAGCATTGAGGATGTTACCTGTATGACTAACGACACGTCTGTCTTTTTGTTAGCTTTCTTGTTATGTTTACCCAGAGTAAACAATATTTGAGTGCGTTGTTCACAACCGTAGCTCAGAACAAGCTCAGAACGAGCTCACACTTATTAAGAATATATGTTCACACAGTCCCATGTTCTTTCCTTTCCTTAAGTTACGTTACGTTACGAAAAGAAGGCCGATTTACAAAGGGCGTATTCTCAACATATTCACGCGGATTTCAGCGGGCGTAATCACGGCATTTGGTGGGTGCTTTTTTCACAGAACGAAAAAAGGGAAGATCGCCAAATCATGCACGGCGCTTTTCGTCGACGTCTCCTCGGCGTTTGGTGCAGTGTAGCCCGACTCGCGCTTTTCATGAAAGGAGGCAAAATGTAGATCGGCTGCTATATTGTTGCATTCCGCAAGGGGACAGAAATAACTAAATGTTAGTCAACCGCGAAAGCCTAATTTGCCAACGCCTGTCTCATAAGTGTTCCTTGCAGTCGCCAAGTTGCCAACAAGTCCCGGCAGAAGGACGGCCGCGATCTCTGCTCAAAACCCTTCCTTTGATAATTTTTTTTTCACATCGCCCGCAACATCGATGGTATTATAGAGTTTTCGTAGATGATTTTCGACGTACAGCAACGCTCTCCGTAACCCGCTACGATACCCGTAACTCTACAGTCAAGGCCATCGGCGCGCAGGCGCAGTAGCGGCTTCTTCGTTGCGGAGGGCTTAGCGGAGGGGGAAACGGGATCTACGAAAACTCCCTATATTCTTCTGTCTGAGTCCTTCATTGCTCGTTTCAATGAGATATAGCGATTTAGTACAGTGCGCCAATAAAACGTCGAACGCGCCAAGCGAGCTCCCATTTCGACGGCTGAGTCAAGCCAGCTAGCCGGTCGCATAGCTAGGCAAGCCGATCCTCGAGCAACTTTCGGCTGTCAACTCGGGAGCTGATTGGCCGGCACCGCGCCGTACGCTTCGGGATACGCCACGGCGAAATACGCCAAAGCGCCGACATCCGTCTCGGTCAGATCGTCCGAATACGCGCGTATTTACGCCGACCTCGAGGCGTCGAGGAAGTGGCGAGGAGATCGAACTATAGGGGGCGCTGCGTTCACCAAAACAAATACCGCTTGTGTGGAAAACAACTCCGACGTTCCAGTGTGCTGCCGTTGGCTGCCGTGTTGTTGCCGCGTTTCCTGCAAGTTTCTTAGAATATGGTACGCCCTTGTTGCATACCGCAGTGCTCAGCGCAGGCTTTAGGGCCTGAAAGCAGTTTTCATCGCTTTCCTGCCGAAAAAAAACACAACAACTCAAATCGCAGTAGATAAGTAAGTTAAGAGTAGGAAAGAAGTTGACTGCGCACGACGTGGTTTGTGGTCGTCACTTCTCAAGCGATGCCTTCCATGCAAACTACGCTAATGGACGATGTACGTACGCCAGACTTGTACGTAGTTCAACTACTCTACTCAAGTTACTGTAGTTTAACTTCTTTTTTGAGTAGTTTCGTAACTTTCAATTACATTTTTATTTCGGTAATTAGTAGTTTACTTTAATTACTTTTCCTGAGTAACTTCTACTCAAATTACAAATTACTTTCGAATTTTAGTGGTTGTTTTGCCTATCAACAAATATTCCTGCACAAAAGAAGTAAGATGTTGGAAGATAAATTTAAAAGGTTAAAACAGCGCAAAAAACAACGCTCTATCTGTGTCCTTCTTTACCCTGTCCGTTGTTTTTTGCGCTGTTTTAACCTTTTAAATATGTCATACCAGCTCGCCCAGGCTTCAACTTTTGGAAGATAACCTGATCGATATTTGCAAAGAGGGGGAAGCATATGGGGTAGGAAGGGGGGGGGGGGAAATGGTTTAAAAAAACCAACCCCCCCCACTGTAACAACATTGCTACGAGGCGCGGGGATCGAGCGGACACGACGCAAGGGAGACCGAGTAACTGCGGGATAAGCGCCGAAGATTGGCGTTTCTCTCTGTCACGAAGCTCGAAGTAGACTTGGCCCATTTCAAGAAACGGCTGGTCCTAGCTTCTCCCCAGTGTAGAAACTCTCGCTTCCTACAGGAGGTGTACACACTGCAGCCTCACTCAAAGGAGGCAACAAAATGCAGCACCTGCTCTGAAACTCATTTGGTGCTCCTGTAGTTTCTGCTGTACTCGAAGAATCACGTGCTAAAGGGCAACGCCAAGATTACACTTTTGCGTTGGCTTTCCTCCCAAAACTCAGAATATGCAGATCTTCAAATATTCAAAGATCGATCGACAAACCTTAGTAATTCCCCAAACGTTTTTATATAAAAAATAATAAACAAGCAGTGTTGGGGAGTACTTTATGTACATAGTACTTAAAGTACTACTGTTTAGAAAACTTGTACTTTACTTGACGTAAATTCTCTGAACATGTACAGAGCGCGACACTGTTAGCGCGAACAAGCAATCGCCGGGTTTTCTAGTTTTTCTCTTTGTAACCAAGGGATGTGTTCCAAGTTATTATTGCTACGGAAAGAGCTCATTTAGTTCTATAATGTAAGCGATAAAATTTCGTGCTTGCTAATACTATTTAGAAGTAAAATGCGAAAATGCGCCGATGTCTTGTTCGCGCTAACAGTGTCGCGATGTGTACTTGTACTTTCAGAGGAAAGTAAAACTCTCGACTTCAATGTACATTCCTTTAATTTGAAAACGAAAAATGGCGTATCGTCGTGTGAAAACGCCCTCTTTCGAGACGTCGTCTGGTCATTTCTCTGAGTGAAGTAATGGCGGCTATAAAACGGACACAAATAAGTGCCTTATAAGTTGATTGTGTTAAATAGCTCGTCAGCGAGAGTAAAACAACTACTCTGTGGTGACTTGACCTTATACAATATTCGCTGCCATTTCCGTAAAAAATTGATGCACCTCCGTTTACCCCTGGAGCAATGCATACCAGTTAAAAAAACACTCTATAGCGAATGAAAGCGCATCATGAAAGATTGCGTTAAAAGTGCTTGCACTTTATTTTGAAATACATTGTATTTATATGCGTTACTTCAAGTACATTGCGTGTACTTACTACTTTACTTGAAGTACATAACCTCTCATTTACTTTGTACTTTACTTCAAGTACTTTTTAAATGTATTTTACGCAACACTGTAAGCAAGCAAACACTGTCTAAAAAATCAATCTGAGACAGTGCTAAACCTCAAAGTAGAAATGACACATTTGCAGTACATCATTGACCAAACAAACAAGATAGTACAAAAACAATTAGGCACGCAGAAGCAGAACCAGCCATTAAAGCATTTCTGTGAAGAAAAAAAAAAAAACAAGCCGATTCATATTTGACTAGCACAATTTCGCTAACGAATCAAAACCTCTGTACTTTCTTTTTACCATAAAAAACACATAAAAGTAACTTCAAAAGTAACTTGAAAAGTAATTCGCTACTTTTTTTACGGTAATTAGTAATTTTCGCAATTACTGTCTATTTGTGTAATTTCTACACTACTCAAATTACTTTTGACGTCAATATTAGAGATGGGTCGCTCAGGAGCGAGCCGGATCTTCTTAGCCGCTCTTTTTAAAGAGCGAGTGAGCCGTGGTTCAGTAAAAGTGAGCGGCGGTTCTTTTGAGAGCCGGTTCTCTCTCGTTCAGTCAGCCGTGCCGAGTCAGAGCCGGGTCAGAGCTGGGCTGGCTGGGCCGTGGGCTGGGCATTGGCCGGGTCTTTTGCCGGGTGCGATTTTACGCCATCTATTAGTAGTGCGGAAAAGCAACTCCGTTCCGTTCTTGCTGCCATGACGACGAAAACAGCCTTTTTGGCCGTGTTCCAAAATTTACTTTGCACCTTGGCGTTCTAAAACCTACCCGCGTCCAGCGTTTTTCAGTCTGTGTTGTCACGTGACACGACCGGCGGGAGTAACTCGGATTCATTTGGGTAAGATTTGGAACACAGCCTTTGTTGACAAAAGTGGCACCTTCCTGCTAGGGCCGAAACTGAATAGGGCTTTGGCGCTAGCGTCGACGGAGCCTCTGCGGAGATTGGTTCACGGCTTGCCTTCACCTCAAGCTCGCTCACATGCTGTTATGCCTGATTATTCGCTTCGAAAGAAACGCCAACAAATGTCTTCAAGCACTTCGTTTAACTCTTTCCTGCCCGCGCCTGTTCCCATCGATAGCCCACTATCGATGGTTTCTGAGCGACCCAGTCACCGAAGTGAGCCGGTGAGCCGTTCAAATGTGCCGGTTCATTTCAGTGAGCTGAGCCGTTCCGAGTCACTCACTGAAGTGAGCCGTTTTGCCCATCTCTAGTCAATATTCAGTAACTTAACTTAATTACATTTTTCGAGTAACTTGTACATGTCTGATGTACGCGCGTGAATCACGCTTGCATCGACATCCGTTCAAACCGTACATCGTATTTCATAGGTGGTGGATATTCTGCCGGCAGCCGGCACAACAAACCGAGAAAAAAAATTTACCGGTAGTTGTTTCTATTGCGTCTCGTGTAAAAGGAATAGTTAAGACGGGAATTTCAAGTTTTGTGAGTAGCTCAGAAGGCAAAAAAAAAAATGTGAGCAGCTCAGTGGAAAGGTGTCCGCCTCACGTGCCGTGGGTCCCAAACTGAAATAAAAAAAGGCCAACTTTTTTTTTTTCTGAAACATTTTGTGATAAAAATCGCCAATATTTTTATTTATTTCTTTTTTACAATGATCATTGCCATCCGAAACTCCCGGCAATTTCTTTCCCGAGTGGCTGTGCCGGCTGCCGGCAAAATATCCCCACCCTATTTCATAGCAGGGCACAAGAGGAGGTTCTTGAAACGCAACGCCGTTCCGTCGGAGAATCTTCTGAAGGGATCACACGACCGGGTCGGGAGGCTTCGGAGGCCATCGAGAGATATTGCTATCATTTGATCACTATTTTATTCCAGGCTAGCTTTTACACTGGGACATATTAGGCAGCAGTATCAGTACGATATAATTGATATTTACGCAATTGCGTGAATCATTTTGCGATTCCTATTATTTCAATCGAGAAATGAAAATGTGTGTATGAATAAGACCTCGTCGTGCAGAACTCATTGATATTTCATCGCGAACCGTGCACCTTTGAATAACGGATAAATTAAACTGAAAAAGACAACTTGTAACGTGTAATGCCAATATGTAGTCTAATTAGCCACATTCTACATTAGAATGTTCGCCAGTGTGTTCTGTATTTCGACATTTCGAGGAAAACTTAATGTAATGACTATTTTGGTTGATGTTTTGGTGAAAATTTCTCCGGGGCGACGCTGCACTCGATTACATGTTTCACATTTCCGTACGTCCTCGCCTTCAACGAGGCACCTCTCGTTCTCGCCGATGTGGCTGATGATCGCTGCAAGTGACAGGGACACTGAAAAGCAATGCGTGTGTTTCGTGAATACGGCTTCTCCAACCTAGGAAGCGCACAAACATCGCCACACCGCGTCAGTCACGCACGACCTGGCGCGCGCAGCCCTAGCGACGCGGCCGATCGCGAGCGCCTACACGTTGGTTGGTTTTTGCTTTCAACGAGAGTGCAGCGACATTTAAAGCAAGGTGAGACAAGCATGGACTATGCTACCCCTACGCAGATGCTTTTCGAGCAGATAAAAATTATCCACATACCTTTCACGAGCCTCAAGCCCTCGTCCTCCATGGCCCAACGAATACTAGCGGCTGGATTGTTTCTTATCGCCGCAGAATAGTTCCGACGGCGGCCGCTAGCCAGCGCCACCGTTCGACCTGCTCCCCAATAAACGCCCGTAAATGCGTCGCAAATACGCCCTGTGTGGTTCGGCCTTAAATGCGTCGCAAATGCGTCTTATGTGGTCGTCAGTTTACCCACAAGTCGCCAAGACATCTGTGTTTTTAAAGTGAGAGCCTGACAGGCGACATTCGAGATACTAATCGGGAGTTTTCGTAGACCGTTTTACTCCGCTACGCTTTTCGCAACGAAGACACCACTAGTGTGCATGCGCACCGCTGGCCTTGACTGCAGAGTTCCCGATTTCGTAGCGGGTTGCGGAGGGCGTTGTGGGACGGAAGAAACGATCTACGAAAACTCCCTCAAGTTTCTTTGACTTATCGTAATGGAAGAAAACGGTGCTGTGTGCTGTCTGAACCTGCAGCCTATGGCATGCCACAACCGGCAATCTAGAGTGTGTAATGCACGTTTCGTCATGGCCACCTGACGTCAGAGTCTCGTGATATGACGTCGTGGTGTCGCGTGACGTGACAGAATGTACCCGCAGCCCACAGGAGCTATCGAGATACGTATCCGTGATCCAGATGGGCAGCCGGCTGTGGCGCAAGCCGGATACTCAGGAGACGCTGGACGTCCATGTCTGGAACGTCCTCCTTGCTCTTGCAGGTTCCCGACTTCCGGATGATGGCCGTGAAGCCCGTGGCCACCATCAGCGACTCGGTGATATACACCTGCTCGGCGGCGTTGAACCGGTCCCGGTTGTCCATCCGTTTTCTCATCAACTTCAACGACCTAGCCAGCTTCTGCGGGCCCAAGCCTCTGGGTACCACCTGCCAGTTCCGTCCGCACGTTGTCACGCGGAGGAACCTCGTCCTGCCGCCGCTCACCATCTACGAGGCGCAGGTCCGTCCGGTCCTCGGGTGCCCGCAGTCAGTTCCGTTTTCTGACAACTTGGTGATACATGGCGCTCAGTAAACAAGGATATTAACAATCAGTGGCGTCGGAACAGGGTTGAACGCCCTCCCCCCCCCCCCCTTTCACGTTTAAATGATGTAATGTAAACAACAAGAGGAAGAAAACAAAAAAATATTCCCCCTGTCCCTCGATCTCCCGAGGAATTCCGACGCAAGGACAGGTCACTAGACGAGACGAGCGATCGTCTTGTCTATACTGCATATTTCTGTCCTTGTTTATTTACCTAGAGGACAAATCCCCCCTGCGCCGTCTCTCTCCACCCTCCCCCCCCCCCCTCTTTTTCCCATACGTCATTACCAGAGATGCTGGCGCCATCTCTAGCTTGCGCCAGACTCGCAACGTCTCATCACAACGAGCGCAATCGCAGACGCGCCACCCTTGTCTATTGAACTGATGGAACGAGCTCTGCGCATGCGCAGCCCTTGTCTGCGTTCACGCGGCAGCGCCAAAACGCACGCGTCTGCCGCTTGGGGCGGGTCGGAGTACCAGTAACGATGACGTCATGCGCGGACCACTTGTCTCCTAATGACATTGTGTGCCGTATTCGGTCTCTCTCGTAGCTGGAGTTCAACTCCCGGGAAGAGATCAACGGCACGGTGTCGTGCTCTTTCGAGGACCCCGACGACCGGTTGGCTGTCCTGGCGCAGCTGTACGGCTTCTTCGAGATCGACGTCCGCTCGACCAACATGAGTGCGGACGACTTCTGGAAACTGTGCGCGCCGCAGCAGGGATGCCGCCACGAAGCAGCCCATTGCGAGGACTACAACCACAAAATGTATGCCTCGAGTCAGCCTCGAGTACATGTCGCCCATTTAGGAAAAAAAAAAGAGCGCGGGAAAATTTTAATGTTGCTTTTGGCATAACCCTTCATCTGCCATTTTCTCGATACCTATTTTGAAATTAAACGGTCAGCTAGACGATAGGGACAAAACACAGACAGGGAGAAAGTATGTACCAACTAGCTCAACTTCAACCTATTTTGAATTTAGAGATCATAGATAGGAAGAGTAAAGCCTTGGTATTTCGAGAATCTTTATGCGCGCCGAGAAAACCAGCGCGAGAAGGAGCTCCGACTGGAATTAATAATGCGAAAGCATTACTGTAACTGTCCCACGGACCGAAGTCGTCGTTGTCTGTAACTGTCAGTAGCAGAAAAAAGCACCTAAATTCCCATTCCCAATAAAACACGAAGAAAAGCGCAGCAACGCGGATGCCTCGTCGCGGAAGCAGGCGGGTGCGCTCAAGGTCAAAGTGGACGCGCTTGAGAAATAAAACACAAAGAAAAGCACAGCAATTCAATGCTTCGTCACGGAAGCCGTCGTGAGGCCGGCAGGGTTCGCCGCGCCTGCGCAGTAAGGGAGCGTGATGTCACCGCCGGAGCGCTGTGTGCGAAAGGAAGACGCGGCGCGCTGCTTGTAGGAATGCGCTGTGTGTAGGAATTCTTTCGCATTCCTACACGAAAGCAGTCTTAAGTGTCTCTGCCGAAATTTATTGGGTAGACGTAAAGCTAGCTGCCTTTGTCTCCACTCGCTATTCGAACGCGGAACGCTGGACGCCGGCGATTGCCAAGGGAACGCGAAAGCAATAGACAAAGGTGATACGCAAGACACCTGCCACGAGCATGTGCTCCGCCGCCATTCGATTCCAAGGGCCGCTCGAGACAAGGGCCTCGTGCACTGGCGCATGTGACGCTACTTGCAAGACCAATGCAAACATATCGAGGGGCTTTTTCTACAGACCACTTCCACAATCGCCTTCTGAGCGCTGTCACCTTTGTCTTTTGAGCTGATAGAACGAGCTTTGCGCATGCCGTCCGCAGAATATCGTACGACGCGCGTGCGTCCACATCCTGCAGAACTCCCCCCCCCCCCCCCCTTCTTCCCGCTCCTATCCCGCTCCGCGGCCAACCAGATTGTGACATAAGCCGATAAGAAATCCGAAGCTGAACAGCGCCGACATACGCCGCCATCTTGAATGTCTCCCAGTGTGGGCGAATAACTGCTTTGCCGACGACTGACGAAGATAATCCCCGGAGAAGGGAAGGGGAGCAACAGGGTCAAAGGACAAACACAAATCTCCAAACCTTCGCATTCATTGCATTATCCTCATTGTTTTGCCGTCGCCACGCCGATAGAAAGTCCAGTGTTTACGAAACAAGCCCGCTTTGCCCACACCAGGTGTGGTGGGCACTGCGCGTGCGCAGAGACCAAATCCGGGAGAAGTGAAGTGTTTGCACATGCGCAGTACGGACAGCAGCGTCACCGCAGTGCGTGACGTCAGTGAGTTGAGTTGCTCCATAAGCGTAACCGTTACCCATTCTCGTTTTACCTCACCTCTATTTTTATTTGTTTTATTGTGAGGTTGAAGTTTTATGCTTTTCTTCGTCGCCCATACCGGATACGATGGCTTGGGACAAGAGTAAACAAACAGGAAGGGGGCTCTGTTGGCAACCTACGCCCCAGCGAACTTCCGGTCAAATGAGCGGACTAAGAATCCCTATCGTCACATATTCTTGTAACGAATTCATGACATATTTTACGACGTTCTCCAGGTGGTTCGCTAAAGGACCCATTAGCGAGGATTTAATGGATGTTTTGTTGTTGTTTTTTATTTCTCCCGTAAAACAACCATTCCGCTCTTATATGTTCAATAGCACAACATAACAAAGGACCTTGCTAATTACCCAACTTCGTGATTATCCAGAAATTTTGACACCAACAGGCTCGGAAGGCCATGCCGAAGCGGAGCAACCAGAAGTTTCTTGGGAGCCAATATACCGTTTGTTTTCGTAAGCAGGGTAAAGAGTCTATATATGAGCGATTTGACAAATGCGGAGCGTGAGTTCGCCTGCTTCTTACGCAGTGACGTCAGAACGCCAAGCTCTGATTGGTTCCGATTTGAATGATAGTGGGTAGACGTCAAGGCAGCTGGCATTGAAATCTAACCACTATCCTTTCAATCAGAACCCATCAGAGCTTGGCGTTTTGAAGTCAATGCAACCCCTGCGCAATAAGCAGACGAACTTGCGCTCGGCATTGCAGATAACCCCTACACTCTTAAAAAAAAGGGTACTGTAGTACCCTCCTTAAGGGGGTAACCGACTTGCAGACAGGGCAACCCCTTTTGGAGGTATCGTTACCCCATGCAACGAGGGTGCAAACTTACCCCCTGGGTTAGGGTGCAACATTGCCTCCTTTTGGAGGTAACCTTAGTTCCTTTTGGTGTTAAAAGTGCATCCTTTCAGGGTCAGCCTTTACCTCCTTTAGGGGGGAATTTCAACTCTTTTAAGAGGTAAGACGACGTAATTAAGGGCGCTGCATTTACCTCCTTGTGGAGGGAACTATGATCCATTTTGGTGTTAAATTCACACAATGAGGAAAACAGCTCAGAAATCGCGAACTACGAAGAACAAAAAGGACAGAAAAGTGCTGTCCTGTCGTGTTTGTTCTTCGTAGTCCGGGCTTTCCGAGCTGTTTTCCCCATCATGTATAACAACAACCAACTGGCCCAGTTCACCACGTTATTACAGGTTAAATGCACACTTGATGGAATTACTTTTACCCCCTAAAGAAAGGTACTATGGCCCTTTGTGGGTGTGATAGTACGTGCTTCAAGGGTGGGCCTTATAATAGATGAAGACGGCCTAGTTCTGAAAGTAAATCACAATGTTTTATTGTGGCTGTCACAAACAAAATGGCATAAAAATCAATGACATGACTAGACATCTTATAACAGTTCTAAGATGAAACCACTAAGCGCAATAAAGGCATCTGGAACAACACTTTCAGGGCACTAGTCGTCGCTAAAGATGAACTAGAGGCAGAATGCAACCAGGACTGCCTCAGCAGGCGACGCGGCTTCGAGGTCTCCCTCCACTGCCACATAGCTGGGCGCCTCAGGATTAATTAGGCTTGAGCTGACAGCCTCCGGGTAGATTGCACTGCCTGCCTGGAACCAAAAAAATGTGGAAATCATGTGATATGAATTTGAAACATATCATCCCAAATTTGAAGAAACTGTGAAGAAATATTCGATTTTTCTAAGACGCATTTGGAGCATTTGATGGGCCACTGATTCCAGCATTATAAAGCATCGACCATACTTACCAGACGTGAATAGTTTAACTGTTGACTAACTACCACTGACTAAAATTATCACATGGCGGGTGGTAATCGTAGATTAGTAAGCACTTTGTATTCACCGGTCATGTTTAAATTTGTCACCCCGATTTACTTAGGTGACTAACAGATCTTAGTCAAAGGGGTACAACTAGTGTAGCAGGTTAGTATACACAAGTGCTGATTGTTGGGCGAGTTGGCATTGTACGTGAAAAAACATGATTGCGCTTTAAGACAAGGACAGAGGAAGAACATACACCACAGAGCGCTACACCACATTAGCTACTCAGCACCACAGCAGATCCCTATGACCGCCAACCCTAACTGCCGAACTTCGGCAAATATGCAAATATTTTTGCCGAAGTGCTCTGCCAGATGAAAATTGAATTTATGTTTTATTTAGACATGAGAAGAACAGCACACAAGGACGAAAACACAGAAAAAGAACACACCGAAAAAGACACACTCAAGCGCCTTGTGAGTCTTACTCTAATTTATTTACTCGAAGTATACCCTCAGTTTTCTCTGGAAAATGAACGAACACCACACACAAAGAAAAGATAAAAATCAAGAACCTCATTTCAAGTGCCCAAATGCGAACAAGAACATCAAAGTAATATATCTGACTACGCTTACCTGCAGTTGCGTCCAAGGTAGCAGGCATCCAGTACCCTCGACGAAACCACCCTACAACGTTGACGCAGTAGGAAAGAAATATATTCAATCAACTTCAAATAATGCAAACTTAGCCATCTGACTCGCCTATTGCATGATCAGCTTTTAAAAATGCCTGATGACTCGCAAAAAAAAAAAAAAAAGCCAAGACAATATACTTGCTAGCCGGCAATAAATTAACGACCTTATTCAGTAATATATTACTATTAATGTTTGCGAAGCGCACGATTAATTTCTGACTGCCGAATGTTGAACTTCGGCAAATACTTAAAGTTTTTTGCCGAAGTAATTTGCCAGATTAAAATTTAAAATTGAATTTATGTTTTATTTACACATGAGAGGAACAGCACACAAGCACGAAAACACAAAAATAACACCGAAAAGACACACTCAAGCGCCTTGTGTGTCTTACTCTAATTTATTTACTTGAAGGATACACTCAATTTTTTCTCGGAAATGAACAAACAGCACACACACAAAGTAAACATAAAGATCAAGAGCCCCATTTCAAGTGCACAAATGGGAACAAGAAATTCAAAATAAAATATCGCACTACGCTTACCTGCAGTAAACAGTGTTAAGAACTGTCACGAGATGCGTCCAAGGTAGCAAGCATCCAGTACCCTCGACGAAATCACCCTGCAACGTTCAGGGGCGGATTTATGGGTCAGGCCTGGGGGGGGGGGCGGTAGGCCTTCGGCGGGGGGGGGGGGGGGGGGGGGGGGAGTCGGGAGTCTGCTGAGATATGACACGGTCCAAACGTTGCCCAGGTCTATTTTGTTGACCAAATATTTGCTATGTCGCCAAAAACTAAACTTCTGGCTGGTGTATATCAATGATTTTATTTTAAAAAAAGTTGACCTTGGGGAGCTCAGGGGGGGCGGTCGCCCCCCCCGCTCCCCCTCCCCCTAAATCCGCCCCTGGCAACGTTGCCGCAGGATGAAAGAAATATATTCAATCAACTTCAAATAATGCAAACTTGAGTCATATCTAACTCGCCTACTGAATGATTACTTTTAAAAAAACCTGATCACACGCAAAACAAAAAAGCCAAGACAACACTATAATTGCTAGTCTCTCTGCCGGCAACAACTTAATGACTTTATTCCGTAATATACTACTTTTAATGTTTGCGAAGCGCATGAATAATTTCTAACTGCCGAATGTCGAACTTCAGCAAATATGTGAATATTCTTGCCAAAGTAATTCGCCAGATTAAAATTGAATGTATGTCTTATTTAGACATGAGAAGAACAGCACACAAGGACGACAACACAAAAAAAGAGCACCGAAAAAGACACAGTCAAGCGCCTTGTGTGTCTTGCTCTAATTCATTTACTCAAAGTATACCCTCAATTTTCTCTCGGAAATCTAAGTCATTTACTCGAAGTATACCCTCAATTTTCTCTCGGAAATGAACGAACAGCACACACACAAAATCAACATAAAAGTCAAGAGCCCCATTTCCAGTGCAAAAAAATGGGAACAAGAAAATCAAAATAAAATATCGGAATTCGCTTACCTGCAGTAAGCAGTGTTAAGAACTGTCACGAGATGAGTCCAAGGTAGCAGGCATTCAGTACCCTCAACGAAATCACCCTGCAACGTTGCCGCAGGACGAAAGAAATATATTCAATCAACTTCAAATAATGCAAACTTGAGGTATATCTATAACTCGCCTACTGAATGATCAGTTTTAGAAATGCCTGATCACACGCAAAGAAAATGCCAAGACAATATAATTGCTAGCCTCGCTGCCTGTAACAACTTCATGAACTTATTCCGTAATATACTACTATTAATGTTGTGCGAAGCGCACGAATAATTAACTCAGACATTTATATTCGGTATTTCAAGGTAACGTGACATTTTACCAAACAACTTATTAAACCTCGTTAAATTAAAAAAAAAAAAAACGTTGATATTAAAAATCAGCGTTTAACCCTGTCTTTTCCAAATATCAACGACGTTGAGAATAAATCGCGCCGGTTGGCCGGTGCCGCCAATGAATTCCTGCGGAAAAAAAAAACACCTTATGAAAATTTTAAATATTTCATCAGATCCTCAATTTAACGTCCGACGCGACACGCCAACGGCCCCAAAACGAGAAAACCTCATACCCCCCACGCCTTAAAGGGCAACTCCGCTCAATTCCGAAGATTTTGGGATAATGAGTGATTTCGAATCAAAAAGCCCTAGTAAAAGACACTACGTCGTTTGCTTCGCGAAAAATGGGATATATATTTTTAAATCTAATTTTAAACGCGAGCGGAAATCGAAACCGAAACTTCGGCTCCGTCCGGCAACATTGGCCTCGGGCCGCCAAGTACATGGCCATCACGTGGTACTAGATGTCACGTGACCCTCGGCCCAACGACGGGCGGGATGGGGCGGGCGTGTGGCGGGCGCGAGTGTCGTCTGCTCTGCACCGCACTCTTCGCCACGTTTTGGTGTCTACGGCATTCGACGACGTCTGCAAAACTGCATCATAAGTCTGCGCACGTGGTGTCCATAGTGTGGACGAAACTCCGAGAGACAATAATCACTAACGGCGAGACGACGACAGTGGTTGTGCCGCGAAAGACGGCGGTAACGGCGAGACCACGGCGGGCGGCCGGTCCGCTCCCAAGAAGCGCGCTGCGCAGGCGCGTACGCCAATCACGTGGACACCGCTGAGCGCAGAGAGGCAACGTTGCTGACGTCATGCGCTACGCTTGATCGGAGAGGTAAAAACAAGCAAAAAGGGGCCATGAAGATGACGTTTAGCTCAATGTTGACTCCGCCCATGCCGTAGCCTTGACTGCGCTGTTGGTTGCGCCTGAATTCGCCCGCTCGAGTCAGCCGATTTCGGCAACTTGGCGAGTTGCAAAGTTTGCCGGAACGTTTAAGAAACATTTAGACAGAACTGCGTCGTAATATTTGACGTGTGGTCTTCCTAGGCGATACTGAAGAGGACTGCATTGTTTTTTTTCAAAACCAAAAATGAAGCGGAGTTGCTCTTTAAACGTAGGCGACCCCCCATTCAAAAGGCGCCTTCGCCCGGCCGCCCCGCTCGCCGAACCGCCGCTTTCCCACTTCCTCCACCCGCACACACATACACCGGGAAAAGCTGCTGGCTACGCCACTGGTTAGCGTATGTCAACCTTCTAAATATGCGCTAGTGCAAGCGACAGTCATTCCTGTTCTTGCTCTTTATGAACTTCGATGGTCTAAACCGTGTCTGCGTTCGCGCCACATACTAATTTTATCGAACGCTCGACGCCTTCAAACGTGCCAACATGTCCGCCAACCCTTTGTCTAAGGAAGACGGGGGTCGCCTTCCCGGGCGGTCATAACCGACGCCAACTGCCGACCGCGCAGAACATTTCCTTACCTGCATACGGTGCACACGACTTGGATCTTCGACTGAAGTCAATGCAGCTCTCTCGGTGACCTCGTAAGAAGAGACTGAGCCGAACAGAACAATAAAGAACGTTCCTGCGCCGGGACGCCTCCGTCGAACGTTCGAGAAGGAAGACCGTTATGCCGTCACGACCAGGCGCGCCGGCGGGGAAGGCTTCGACGCTTCTGGGCGACCGAGCAGGCGCTCGGCCGCCCGGGAGCGCGAAGATTCACGTGTCATACGAGGAGACCAATGGACCTCTTGGCGAATATGTGCTGCCACCTAGACACGCGAATCGGTTCGAGACTAGGTGACTGGAAAACAACGCGAGCCCAAGACCTCTCCCACCCGTTCCACACCCAAAACGTCAGCTACATCCTGTTCACCCATTGAGGCGATGTGACCTATAGATACGGCTCCCCCAAGCTCACCTTTGTCCCCATCGTGCGTAATCTTCCGCCCCGAGGTCGACACAACGAAACCGCTCAAAGGCGAGAAATGCAAGATGGCGGATTGTTTGGAACTAGATACTCTCGAACCCAGGCGCATGAAATACTCCGCGCATGCTCACCGCGTATTTCTACAAAAGGTCCATTAGCGAACTCGTTTGCGCTTTCCCTCAGCCAATCGCAGCGCCTAGGCTTTGGCAGTGCAAAACAGGTGCACCCTCTGGGAGGTAATACGTGCCACCTAGGTGCCCCTTCGCGGCGAACTTCACCTGGTAGCACCGCATTCTTAGAGTCTGCTGCGCATGAGGAGGTAACAAGCGGGGCGCTTTACCCCTGGCCGGGAGGAGGGTGGTAAAGGCGGTCTGTTACCTCCTTTTGGTCCCCTTTTTTCTAAGAGTGTACCGATCTTCTTCCTCATTGGCTGAACTGGTTAAAAGAAAGCAAATGGTTGGAGCTCGACACAGTGCTTCGCAGCTGCTTCCGAGAGAGAGAGAGAGAAGGCGTCCAAAAGGCGTGGCCTATTATGTTCTCGCTTTGGGATTGGTTGTCCGGCGTTCTTATCGGCAAATACCGCAATCTGATTGGCTGCGGTGTGATAATAAGATCCTCTGGACTCGCCACGCCCGGCGTCACTGTCTATAGGCAAGTCCATTCTATTCCGTTCATCTGCACTATGGACAGCGCGCCTACAGCGCCAAAGTCCTTCCCTATCGGTAAGGATAGGGAAGGACTTCCGGAAGAACGCACGCGCACTGCGCTGTCCACGCTTCCGCGCTGCGTCGAGGGAGATGGCTGCCGCCGAGATACCGGATTCGCCAAGACAGAGTATTTGACAGCAGAGTCGGCTGTCTCCGCTCTCTTGAAGGCTGTCCACGACGATAGATGGCGGCAGTCTCCCCTCCCAATTCGAGGGGGAAAACCTCGAGGCTTTCGCGCGCCCAGCCAGCTTCCAACCACGCAGAAGCTGCAGCCGCCAAGGCCACTGGGCATTTGAGGAAAAAAATTAATCACACGAAACAATTACACGCAGAAGAACGGTATAGGGCTGTCAGTATTCGATCACTTTGCGTATATAATTCTTTCATAGGTTTCTACCCAACGCGCTCACTTAAAGGGGCGGTGCAGCGATATTCAATTGGAATGTTTTTAACTTTACACGAGTTTACTGGCACTAGTGGGACTCAAGGTTACTCGCACGCAACGCCACTGGCCAAGAAACTCCTTTGTTTCGGTGTAATTTCAGAGACAAAAGCGATCATTTTCATTCAATCTCTCCTTTGCAAAATTTGATGACGTAAAGTGGGGATGGCAGTACACCCATATGACGATATTTTAATGCTGTTCATAGATTGGACCCGAGCATTGCGTGGGCACTCGATTTGGGCTCGTGATAATTACTAGCTCAAGAAGCATTCGGGTAGTGGCCCGTGTCCAATCGCTGCAACGACGACAATAGCCGAGCCATAACCATGTCTGGAACTCAGCGCGTGTCCTGTGCTTTGCCAACCCCAGCGCGTGGCTATGATCAACATCGGCGGCATATAATCGGCTCCAGATCACGTGGCGGCTTGCTCTGGCTGCGAGTTGAGGGGGTGAACGCTGCTCGTTTTTCTTTATTTTTTTACTGGGACTCCTATTGCGTGGGGTGAAAAACGAACGCGTGTTTCATAGGTCATTAACGTCAGGGGTTCGTTCTAAGCGGTATTTGCGCGAAGTACAAAAATTGTTGCATCGCCCCTTTAACACTAGAATGCATCCATTTGATATACGACGCCTCTGCGGCAGCGCAGCTGTCCGGCGTGCCAGGAGGGCATGGGCTTCGACAGCTTTTACCACCTGTGCTACGACCCGCGGCAGATGGGCCAGTCGTGCGTCTACAAGCACCAGTGCCAGCGGGCGGACCCGCGCTCGCTGTGCGAGCAACGCCGCTGCAAGTGCCGGCCCCGGCACTCGGACAACGGCGACGGCTGCAAGGCCATCATCGAGCTGGGCTACCTGTGCGGCCGGGGCACGCAGTGCAGGGACGAGATGGCGCTGTGCGTCGAGCACGCCTGCAAATGCCAGGCGGTGGGTATACTATAGGCTCATGACGCGTGACGCGATTCGCATGACTTGATGCATAGTCCGGCATTGCATATCCTTCACAGTCGAACTATAAGTTGATCAGGCAGCCAGATGATGAGTACGCGAGTGAATGACAAACGTGCACGCTCAGGAAAAACATCAGCTAAAGGACAGCAGCCTCTGTCGCTGATCAACCTTAACTCGCGAACTTTATTTCGGTTCCAACTTC